>JAPDSC010036760.1:0-32446 GCA_026290005.1 Latrodectus geometricus
AAACAAAGCGAATTTAATGAAGAAATTATAATATTGTAATATTATATTATATATATATTTAGTAAATTTTCATTAAACCCTCTTAACCTCAAATAATGGATATGATTTTGAAAATATAAAAATTACATATTATATAATTAAAAGTATAAAATTAATGAAACGCTATATATTTTATTTACATATATGAGTTTGAGAGATTTTTACTTTCTTGGTTAGAGGTAAATTATTCTAACATTATTATTTATTATTATTATGTATTTGCAATTAATCGCATTGAACAGTTTTTTTTTGATATTTGATTTTTATCTTTAAATTATTAAACCATTTTTATCATCTGTTATATATTACTACCCGTTTTATTGGTCTTTTACAAAAAGTAAGGTATCAAAATAAATCGAAATATGGAACTTCTGTAATTATGTGGTATTTTGTGAACTAAAGAAGTATTTAAATGATTCTTCCTAATATGTATTGCAATGTTAATTGAGAGAATAAAAAATATCAGATGTTTTTCATAGTATGTATTCTAAGTAGAGATAAAAATATTGTTATTTACCTGCACAATTGCGTTTTTGCTGTTGGTAATGTATTGTTTTAATGACTTCATAGCTTGAGAACCAACCACATGTGCGTCAATAACGTAGATGACGTCATGAATATCGAATATATGTTTGAACCTGAAAATAGCTGCTTCCAAAATGGCATCTGCTTCTGTACTCACATACTCGTTTGTCATATTGTTCCTCTGGCAGTTGGCGGCATCTGCATGCGTTGCAATCAAGACCACTTTGGCTGAAGGCTTGCTTTTACCATAAGGACCTGAAAAGAAAAATAATGGTGGTTTTTTTCACGTAATTAACTTTATTCTTTAGTCACTGAGCCAGTATTTTCATTAATAAAAATTACAGGAATTTGTACTGTATTCATTTAATTTTAAATAAGGTTGGCACTCGGGAATGCGTGTAACTCTCTAGAAGGCGCTTCCCTAAGTGGCAAATCGAGGTATGTCTTCTTTGGATTTCCAATGAGTGGTAAAAAAGGAAATAAAATTCCTTCCGCAAACAAACAAGGAGTATTCCAAACTTTTCTTTTTCTAAGGATTTTGCTTTTACCTAGTTATTCCAGGAGTCATTTGGTGCAATAGCAAGACTTCATAGTTTGCTATTCAACTATATTATATTTCTTTGAGTAAGAAGAACTAAAAAGAATGAGGATATCTCCCGAAATAATTCTAGTCATACCTTTTGTGAAAAAATTGTTCTCAAACACAACTAAATTCATCTTTTACTTAGATACCAAGCTATTATTACCACGCTGTATGAACTAGGCTCTCTACCACAAGGCATCCTTTACACTCCTTAAACTTCTAAAACTGGCATAGTTTGTCATCCAGACTTTTGATCTAATTTAGCTCATTTTTTTTCCATGGACAAGAGAACAAAAATAAATGAGGTTACAAGTATAGTGGGACAAAATAAGAAGCAAATTTTACAACGAAGTCAGAACAAATCAGTGACTAATTTAAACAACTGGCAGTCTAGGGCCTGTTTAATTTCAACAGAAAATAAATAAATAGAATGGATCAATCAGTAAACCAATTAAAACAGCTCTATCTTCGCAATGTTATGATTGGTTGTTTTAACATATAAATCCTGGTAGAATAATATGGAAGTCAATTGGTATTGTACTTTTTCCAATCGTTCTCAACAATTGTCTTCGAGAATTCGATATATACAACAGGATTTCAGTTCAAATTTTTATTCCAAAAAATCCATTGTGTCTAATTTCCAATTCTCTGAAATTATAATTAGTTCCTGCATTCTACCCCTAAATTTTTAGTAACCTTAAGTTTTTCTCTATGAATTTGGTTCGCAAAGAAAGAATGATTAGTATTCAAATATCATGCTTAGATATTAGGAGGAGTCAGGTAATTCGTGGCAAAATAGAGGGAAATGCAGCTATTCTTTACTTACCAAGAGGTTCTTGAGGAGGTATTCTTGCTTGTAGGAACGACAACCAGAACATCACTTGCTGCAGCTGCACGTCAAAGGGCTCACTCAAGGAAAAGACAACTGCGTGAATGTTGTGACAGTTGCCCAGGAACCTATCGTATACTAAGTAGTAAGGTTCATGCCCAGAAAACTCCCAGAGACTTATATCGCCGATTCCTAAGTACGATAAAAAGTGTAACAGTTTAAAGAATTGTCTTCATTTATTTTTCCATAAATAGATTAATGAAGCCCTTTTTACCTGATATATTGACTTGATGTATGTCTATCCCATGCGTGTAGCTATCAAAGTTGGTTTCAAATGATAAACATGGATCATCCCCTGTACAATAATCTGATTCAATACTAGATTTGCTGGAATGAGTACCTATTAATCCAACACAGAACATAAAAGTCAATCAAACGTAAAATATTGTGTATCATTATTTATGAAAAAATATTATTACTGACTTCAATAGATATTTAGGTTTAAAGTATCTGAGGTAAATGATTAAAATGCAATAATATGGTAGGGAAGTACAGCCCAATATAAAAAGTATACGGTAGATGCTTAAGTGCCTTTTTGAAATTATAATATTCGACATCACGTATATAACCTTCGTGATGTCAAGTATTATAATTTCAAAAACAAGATTCTTTTAATTGAAAATCGTAATTATTTTCTTATACGGATAGTTAAAACCAAATCATACATGAAATTTTGATTTTTTTTTTTTTTTTTTTTGAATTTTATTTTTTCTGCTAATGAAGAATCTTATTGGGTGAGTATGTACGATTGTATATTTCAGTCAATATATTCATTTATAAATTTTACAACCTTTACGTTAGGGAAAAAAATATGAGAAATTTAGAGAAAATAAATTCTCATCGAGATTGCTCTCAAAATTAATTTAAATTTGAAATTGCGAATATTTTGAATTGAATATGGTATTATTAATTTCTTTCTTAAATGTAGACCTTTACTAGTTGTGTTAATTATATCTAAATTTATGGATAATACGTATTAAGAAGTTGATTTGATTTTCTTCCTTGGTTCATAGCATTTTTTTAAAAAAAATTTCTATATTTTCTAATAATGCTTACTTCATTAAGGTTTTTACTACAACCTTATTTCATTGAAAAAGGGATGACAAAGTAGCTCTGTAAATTTACTGATAATGATGTTGTAATCATTTGTGATCGCAAAATAATGGGATTAATCTTGTTTGTTAATTTGTTAGCCACCCTAATATTACTTTTACACACAAGAGTTAATTTAAACAGGACTTACGGTTTGAAATGGATTCCGAATTACTGTAAGCGTCAACGCCTTAGGCTAGAATTGAATGCACAAACTATTAGAATTCAGGCACAAATTGTTGAAGTCTGGAGCACATAAGGCAACAAGCTTCCAACTCAATGGGATATATTTGGGACAGCATAAAAAAAACCTCTCATATCTATTTATAATAATTTTATGGGTTTAAATATAAGTTATGAAAATCTCAGAATCTTTGGATAGGTGAACGTTTTTAAGGACATCGAAAGAGGAGGTAAGAATAAAATTAAAAATATTCCTCTTTTTTATGTTTAAATATGTATTGAAAATATGAACTTGAATTTTTCCCCATAGTTTTAGTGGATGGGCTGCAAAAATATTCATGTATTTGACGTGCCCAGTTAAGAGCTACATTTCTTAATTTTAAGAGATTCAAACAATTTTGTTTTTACCATTTTTCGTTTTGATGCATCCGCTACCTACAGATGAAGAGGAATTTGACTTAGATCTTCTGAACCAGGAACTGAAGTAACCACATTTGAGAGAATCCAGTAGCGACGTCTTGCCCACTCCGCTGTGGCCCAAGACTTTAAGCTGAATCCGAGAGATTGGGTGTGGAGACGCGGTCAGTTGACCGATGTACTCTTCTCTTTGCTGTTCCTAAAGATAGCAAAAGAATGACGATTATTACCTTTCCATTTCAGCTAGTAGAGCAAGAAGCAGTTGAACTACACTAGCATTAAAGAGAAACTAATGTGTTATGAAATCTTGAAATGCTAACATTAAATAACAATAATGTGAACTTTAAGGATTTCAATATTAAAAATATACATAAATTATTTAACCACAATTTTTTGGTATAACTCTTAATAATTTTAGTTTAATGACTTGAGTGTAAGTAAATAAATCAGTCAGATCAAATATTCGGAAGTAATGTATAATCATGATATCTTTATAGCAAAGGAATAACAAAATAAAGTAAATGTGTTTTGATTACTATCACTATTAATAGTTTTCTTATTGGACAGTGATACCAATCTTGGTTTGGTGAGTTTGCGTCATTTTACAATCACTTTTTGCTTATTAGATTTAATTTGATTGGTATTTTAAATTAGATTCCGAACATTTCGAGCATTCGCTATCAAGCTGTTATTTAATTCATTGATTTGTACAAAGAATCAATATGAGTTATTTTCAGTAAAATATATAACAAACATTTGAATTACAGTGGCTCATTTGCCGGATACTGAGCTTACATTTAAGTAATTTTGTTTTTATAATTGAAACAGATTTCTTAACTTTTCTTTTCAGCTTTAAATTCATAACTAACAAAAGTGAAAGAAAAAAAAATGTAATTTTTAGAAGAACTCCACATGATGTTTACACATATTTAAAAATTAAACTTTTGGTAATGCGGCGCTTATACGTGCATTGAAATCGGTAAAAAATCGTCAATATCAAGATTCAAAGACGTTGATAAAGATTACATCCCTAAATAAAGAAATTGTATAGAAAGATGAATGTGCCGACTCAGTAAAATCACACCATTTAAATTAAACTTAAAAGAAAATTTAATTACGTTAAAAAAAGGTTCACTTTTTTTAAACTTAAAAGAAAATTTAAAAAAAGTGAACCTTTTTTTATTATAAATAGTAGAAAATTAAATTTTGAAGGTATCACATGATAAACACACTCTCTAAATATTTTATTAGCAAAAGTAAAAAAATTCATTTAGTTAAATATCTCATTTTTGTGACTTTTTATAACATTGAATGAGTATTCTTCATTCTTTTTTATTGAGTAAATATTAGTCCATTTATAAATTTAAAGATATTTCAACATTTTTATTTATAACTTGTTTTAATTTTTATGTAATCTTGCATATTTTTCTCTTATACCATAAGTGAAAAAATATAAATTTTGCATTAATGAAATCGACCAGTTACACCCAATTCGCTAGAGTTGTGTATCATGGTCGACATCATTGTTATATAAATAAGTGAGTGTACGATAATGCAGCGTTTCTGAGAAATTTTAAGTTTTTTCAATTTTTTTTAGGTGTGGCGTTTACATTGTGATATGACTTTTCTTCCAGAAATTACGGTATTGAAAAATAGAGTTGAAACGAGTTGACGTAATCATATTTTAAATTTGTTCAGTATAAGCTGGATATCTTACAATATTTATTAGGCATTTTACTTGATCTCTAATAATCACAAATATACTACTTCTACTTGTTTATCTGCCTATCTCTAAAACGTATGAAATAATTAATATAATTTTTCATCACTCAGACATAGAAACACCCCAAGTTGTAAAAACACTATTTTGGGAAAAATTAAATTTCTCATTAAATATCCCGCAAAATTAGAAAATTATTATATTTTATTTGAATTATTTTTAGGAGTACAATGCAATTTCTGGGAAGGAAATATTATATAGGTTATAAAGCTGCTTACAGAAAAATGTTAAATAATGTATTTTGCTTTATAAAATAATTTTAAAATGTTAGCTCACAACTTAATCATAAATGAATGAACTTGTAGAACTATCAATTTATCTAAATAAAAGTAACATTGGCGAGATTTTGCAGAGTTAAATTAGCTGCTTCCATTTAAATTTAAACATCTAAATTTATATAGATACAACAATTCAAATTAGATATTAAATTTTGATTCACATTAATTGAGCTATATTAATCCCTGATAAATTAAAACTGCTTAAAATTTGCATTTATGAACTACTAGTTATGAGATCAACGATTTTTAAAGCAATAATTATTTATTGCTTTAAATTTAATTTCTCTCAACTGCATTATCAAAATCATTTGTTCCATTTACATCTCATTAAGCTATCGTTACTTCTTGCTATATGAACTGAGTGATATTTCACGCATAATATTAATGTGAACACTTTTTTAATTTCTAAGCATACTAAGTAATATTATAATTACTATGAATATATTTTAAGTTAAAAAAAATTGTTATCTATCACATACATTTATTGACAGCTGTTTTACCAACATAAAAATTTTCAAAAACTGGACTCAAAAAAATTTATAATATAAAAGTCCATTAAATTTTGAATGCACGATTATGTAAGAGTAGTTATTTAATAATTATAAATGGATTGAAAATTAAAAAATGAAAATTACGAAAAATCTCGCATTTTCCATAATTATTTAAAAAAAAAAATAAAGTAATGTTTTATGCTGTATATGTATAAAACAGTTATTATTTAATTATTGATTCGTACTTACAAATAATGTGATATCTGGTATTTTTAAAGTAAAAACTTGTAAATGAAAATTAAAATAAGCTTACATTTTTCAGCCTATTTAAAATGTCAGCGATGGCATTGTATCCTTGAGCAAGTGCAGAAATTTCCGCTGGAATTCCTTCCTAGAAAAGAAGTTGCAAAAATATTTTTTACACAAAAAATTGTAATTTTAAGCAAGATGATTTTTGCAGAATACCACATTTTAATACAAAATTTAACAAAGAAATAGTCAAAAATGTAAAAGTTATCGAACAGATTACGCAGATATGGTTACAATTATTAATTAAGAAATCTTATGATTATAAATGATATTTTTGAAATAGCATCTTAAAACAAATTATAAAAAAGTTATAAAAAAAGCAAAGGAGTTCCAATGCATGCATGTATCATAGGTAGTAATTAACCAAATTGTATATCTGATATAAATTAAATTTTTTACAGATAAAAATTTATATAAAAAACGTATGTTATATAATTTTTATAAATAAGTTACATTTTGATATTAAGTGGGAACTCATACATTGGATTAATGAGCTCTAAGGAAAACTATTTTCTATTTACAGCAGAAAAAAAATGTGCTTTAAAGAATATATTCAAATCATTTATCTTGAACAAAATATATATTAAGTATCCAATATAGGTATGATTAAAATGATGCTACCAAAATATCCCCTTTTTCGGTTATTTTATAAATGGTAGTCTGATATGAGATCGATTAATCAAAACTATATATATATATATATATATATATATATATATATATACACACACACCAAATGTTTTTTAATATCTGAACTTGGCTGAAATCAAGTTAAATAAAGGTAACGCGACCTGTTCAAATATGGTCTTTTATTAGATAGAGCAGAATAATCCGAAATGTAAATTATTGACTATATAAAAGGTTGAATATGTCCTTAATATCAATTTGTATATATATTATTCCATTTTAATGATATTTTTGAGATATTGTTCGCTTGAAGTTATAGTAAAATAATGAAGAACAATTTTGCTTACATTGTTTTTAAAAACGGATAAAAAAATCTAGATTTTGGATAGGAAGCACAAGTTTTTTTTTAACGTAATAATTAAATGAATGATTTAGCATTCCAATTGATGTTTTTCTTTTGTTATCGTTAATGATTGCTTGCAAGTTCAGCTTGTCTCTTAATTCGATCTAAATGAGCAAATAAATGCATGTTGTTGACAGAAATTGGTATTAATAAATTTTCTTTTCGGGTATTTTTATAAGGCAAACACATCGTCAACCCTGATTTGCAAAAAAATTAAAAAACCCATTTTTTTATGTTTCAATTTCCATACGATAAAAAAATTAAGCTTAAATCACCAAACATGTGATTACGTAATTTTTTATGTAAGCACTATGTTAGATATATTTCTATTTCGTGGTCTGGTATTACTTTCAGAGTTGTTCCATTTTGTATTCACCCATACATAAGTGCAGTAATATCAAGCAACTTTACTTCCATTGTTGATTCTTTTCGATTAGCCGTCATAATATACATTTAATTAATTTTAAAAAGAAATTACCTTGTATTGTTTTGTGTTTTAATATTCTTTTTCAGACATAAGTAATACAAAAGTTTATTCATGTACATGAACGCATTCAAATACTGGTTAGTTAAATTATGAACGTATATAAAATGCAAGTAAAATGTAAAAGATACCCTGTTTTTTTGATCCACAATACATCCGGCAAGACAAAGTGTTCTCACAATTTCGATGTGTCCATTTTTGGCAGCAAGGTGTATAGGATAAAAGCCCATCTGAAACAGATGTGTAAAGTAAATAAAATAGAATACAGAAATGTAAATTTATTTGCTTTTAAAAATAAATTGTTTATTATTTATAATATTATAAAATAGTTATCATTTTAAGTTAAAAAATAGTAATAGTTTACAGACGGAATTTGGTACATTGTTTTTGAAAACACAAATTCTATCTGCTTACTATTTATAAATTTGAAATAAAAATGAATTATTCTAGTTTATGTTTTTGTGAAATGGAAAAATAACTTGGATTAACTATTGGAATAATAATATTTTCCTTATTTCTTATTAATATGTACTTATTCTGTTATTCTAATGAATCATACAAAGAAAATTTGAATCGTCTTCTGTCAAATATTCAGTGGGAAACATGATTCTAAATTAGGGATATGATTATAAGGAAGTTTCGATAATTTGTTTCATTAATGTAAAGTAAGATAATTCGAAGATTTAATAACTTACTTCGAAATATTATATTATTTAAATAAATTATGGTTGCTCTACCACAGGTTCAAATTGAATGCCAAAATAGAAAATGTTTGCATTCGGAATTTGTAATTATTTTGTGTTAATAGTAAATATCACCCATTTTGCTTGACAATTTAGGCTTGTTTTGATTTGTCGCTCTACGGTCACCTCACATACCAAGACGTATTCGACCAAAACTTTCAGCTAAAGTAGATTTTGAATCAGGACAAATATCTAAGCGAGAAGAGAGACTTAAGCCAGTGAACTACTTCGGTGCGATTGAATCGCAGGCAATTCAGCAATTTTGTCAATCCAGGACTCAATTCGAGATAGAGGGCAGAATGTCGAACGCCCACATAGAACGGTGCATAAAGATTAAATTTTATATGAGAATATAAAATGATCTAAAAACTGAATATTTTTGTTAGAATTCAGTACAAGGTACTCAGCAATGACGGTGCATATGCTGAAAATATAACCCCGCATTTTTCATTTACGTTTCCTATTGAGACAAATCCAAATTCGCATCAGCCATTCATATCATAGAGTTGAAGAATTTTTTTCAAAATAATTATATAATATTATAAATTTTTGAATGACAATTGATGCGAATAAATTATCGGTCCAAGAGTAGCTTAAAATACAATGAATAGAGTATTGGAATAACATTTCATGGTTTTGCATGAAATTTGATGAGCATAAACGTTATATTAATTTTTAAAATGTTGCTTAACTGTTGAAAAATTGTAAAAATAATCTACCGAATAAAAAATAATAAGTAAACCATATACTTTTAATACGGCTGTTTATTCTCATGCATTAAAACACGTTGTGTTCTATATTATTGCATTCATAAGGGCTATAAAAATCATAGGATTTTGCAACACTTTATTATACATACAACTTACTGACAAACTTCTAATGTGGTAAAGATGCAACAATACAAGTGACAATGGCTTGATAGAATAGTATTGTCTACATATTCTACAGTTTGATTTACAAAAAATTTTTTGATGGAAATTATTAACAAAAAAAAAAAAAAAAAAAAAAAAAAAAAAAATTGCATAATTACTTGTCCATATAAAATGACAATTGTCGAATTCTTTCTACATTTCATTAATAATAGTTCAAATACATAAATATTAAAAGTAAAATTAAACGTGTTTTAATGACACCCAGTGAATAGTTTAATAGCTGTAAATGATACGATTTTTGTAACATTTACAACATATTATCTCTATAGAGTTTCCCATTGACAATGAGATTTATTCACTTGTCGTAAACCAGGAAACTATGTAAACTCCTGAGCAATCTCAAAAAATACGCATACTAAAGGCAGAAACCTGACATCCAAAAATCTCGTTATTCAATAATGAGCAGGTTTAATCTCAGCTCTCTCCAGAATGAGCATAATTAAAGTTCAGTTTTTAAACCTTTCAAACTAATAAGTTAACTATCTATAACCATGCAAAATGTAATCTTAAATTTTAATAAAAATAATCTATATGCTGATTATTTTATTTTAATTATAAAACATTATAAATGATGTGTCAGTGCCTGATGCTACTTCAAATTTATGTTCTCTGGGAAATTTAAAAATATTTAATCCTGAATAATTTTCTGATATTTTCACTTTCCATAACTTAAGGAATATTTAGAAATTAAACTGAATTAGCTAAAATGTTTCTTGAATTAAGTTTTTTCTTTCAATAAAACCTTTTGGAAACTTACCATAATTTTTATTTTTTTTAATATTATATAAAAGAAACAATCTTTATTTTATATATGAAGAAAATGATTTACTCACATGAAAAACTTAAAAATTTATTTCATGAATATTTTTGGGAAAATTCATAATTTTTTATTTTTTAAAAAGTTTTTACGTGAGTTTTTCTTTTAAGACAATTTATGCTTATTCTATAATTATCTTTACAACTTAATAGTGACTATATATTTTTGCATATTTTGAATTGATATGCGATATTAACTAAATAATAATTTCTTATAATAAATATTCTTATAGTAATTCAAAGGAGTAATTATTTCTAAATACAAAATAATAAATTAAATTAAATAAGATTACCGTAATTATAAGATCCACAATCTTTTAAATTAATAGCTAAGAGCAGTGATTCCCAAAGTGGTCTATATCGACCCCTAGGGGTCTATGACAACCTGCAAGGGGTCTACGTCAGCGAAAAAAAATTTGGGGGTCGTTGAAATGAAAATTGGGGTCTACGATAGTGGATCTCAACACATACACTGATAGTACCTATTTACTTACATCATACTATCTTAAAATATCAAAACATATACATTATTTATAAAAGTTCCTATGAAATAAAAAATTTATTACATATGTTTATAAAATTGTGTAAGTTGTAAGATGTTGGTATTCGCTTTTTGGTCGCAATACATTTTGAACTTGTAAAAATCTGAGAGTCACAGTCTCAGACATTCGCTACCTTGCACTGACGTGTTCAATTCGTCACTCTATAAATATGAATGTGGGACAAATACATTTATTCGTTTCCTGAATCTTGAAAAGGAAAGTGCGAAGAATACTTTAAATAATATAAACAGATAGTATATCACACAAATTATAGTGAGTCAGTGTTATTTTGTTTGAGAGTGCTGGAGAAAAGTAAGTACATTATTTTTTATTAAATTTTAGTTTTGTACTCGTAGTTAGCAAAGATAGATAAATTACGCCAATCATGACTTTAGTTATTAGTAGTTTAATATTCAATCATGTAATATTACACGAGTACTCCTCAATAGTTTCTTTTTGAAAGTTTTAGCAATCGGTATTATAATTACAGTGCAATCTCCGTAATTCGAGCTAATTGTTGCAAGAAGATGTTCGAATTATGGAATGTTTTCGGAAAAATCAAAAAATATTTTTAATATACAGCTGCTGGATTCTCTGTCTTATTTAAATAATTTAATTTTGGTCACAGATGACTGATGCCATGTCCGAATCTAAAAAGAAATGTAGACAGTAGTGTTGATTACTTGAAATTTGGCTTCATTCCATCTGTCACGAACTCCCATCAGTGGTGCGACGGTAGTGCCACGGCCAAGTGAACGTGAGTTGATACTGAGCTATGCTCGGGGAAACAAATCTATGGAACAGGAGATGTATGTTTGTTTTCGCTGTTTTTAGTGTAGTGTGTTGTGTATGTTAAATTTCTAAATGTATGTGTTTATTGTAAATTCAGTCGATTAAAGTTTTTAAATATAGCTGCAAGACCTCTGTGTTCTTTGAGAACTGTAAAATGATTCAAGAAAAGATCGTGGAGTTCCTTGAAAATAGAAAGGTAAGTGAACCTTACCTTCCGTTAGTAAAGAAATAGTTTTTGTCAATTTTCAAATAAAAATTGACACCATCATTGCCGGACAAACAATCACCTATGTGCCTTTTATGCAACAAAGTTTTGGGCAATGACGCTATGAAACCATCTAAACTGCAAGATCATCTGAGAAGATGCCACCCTGATAAAACAGAGAAAGATTTGAAATACTTTCAAACACTCAAAGATAAACTTCAGAAGAGACCTACACTGGACAGAATGTTTGCTTTGACGTCACAAAGAAATGATGATGGTTTGCGGGCGTTTTACAATATCTCGTTACTTATAGCAAAATCCGAAAAACCGCATACTATCGGAGAGAAGTTAATTTTACCAGCCGTTGAAGAGGTTTTAAAAACTGTTTTACACAAACCTGCATCAGATATCCTTAGAAGAATTCCCTTAAGCAACAATACTGTTGAAAGACGTATTGATGAAATGAGTTCTGATATTGAAAGCTTCTTATGTAATTATTTGCAAACAACCCATTTCTCTATACAACTGGACGAGTCTGATAATGCAGCATTATTATTGGCATATGATCGTTTTATTATGAATCAAGAAATCTACGAAGAACTGCTCTTCGCAAGAACTTTGATAACCGACACTAAAGGTGAATCACTATTTAATGTTTTGAAGGATTACTTCATTGAAAAAGCAATTCCTTTATCAAATATAACATCAGGTTCAAACATCAGCACCTGCTATGGTTAGACGTTATCGTGGATTTATAAGCTATTTAAAACAAAATGTGCCAGGGGTGTTAGCAATACATTGCGTCATCCATCGACAACATTTAGTTGCCAAAAATTTGAGTGTTAGATTGCATACCTCACTTCATTTAGTCATTGATGCAGTAAACCGAATCCGAAGCAAAACGTTGAATACGCGGTTATTTGCGCAGTTGTGTGAAGAAAATGACGAACACTTTCATCAATTACTCCTTCACACTGAAGTACGCTGGCTGTCGAAAGGCTTATGTTTGACAAGATTTTTTGCACTTTTTGAGACTAGTATTCAGAAATTCTAAAATAAAGATAAAATTTTAAAAGAAAATTTAATGAAGAGGAAACAGACATCGCCTATTTAACAGATTAGTTTGCAAAATTTAATATGGTTAATTTGCAATTACAAGACGACAGTTTAAATTTGATTAAAACAAAGTCCATCTTATCGGCGTTTCTTGCCAGAGTTAAACTAATTAAGCAAAATATTGGACGGGCGAATTTTCTCAGTTCCCCAATCTGTCACAGACAAGCTGCCAGGAAAACGATGTTTCAGCTTACGTTCAACATTTAAATGCCCTCTATTCAGATTTTGAATCTAGGTTTGAGGATATTTTGACTATGGTAATACCACCGTGGATAATTAATCCATATGGTGACATAGAAGAAACGAATGTCATAATACAAGAGGAACTGACTGAACTAAGTACAAACGAAGAACTTAAAGTTCAGTTTAAAAACGGATATCAGCAATTCTGGCTGCAAAACAACATACCCGTTACTTATCCCGTATTATGGAATATAGCGAGGAAATTTTTAATTTCCTTTCCATCGTCATACCTAGTGGGAAGGGGGTTCAGCGCCGTTACCAATCTCCTAACGAAAAAAAGAAACAGACTGGACATCATTAGCCGAGGAGATTTAAGATTAACCCTTACAAAACTGACGCCAAATGTTGATAATTTATTATTAAAACATCAGGTTCATCCTTCTCACTAAAAATATTGACTTATTGCTTATGTTATTTTATTTATAGTTTATTTTATGTTTATTTAATGTTACGTATATTTTACATAACAGATACAAAATTTTATTTTAAGTAGTTTTAATTTAAATTCAATTAATAAATATATAAATTAACATGTGTTTTTACTTTAAGTTTTTAACACTAAACTTCACTACAGTTAGAAATTTACAGGAAATCAATATCAGGTAAGTAGGGGGTCTACCCAACACGGAAAAACATGGCAAGGGGTCTACGACACAAAAAAGTTTGGGGAACTCTGGCTTAGAGTTTACTTGCATAGTTTATTTTTTCTCTCATAACTGAGCAATTTAATTTATTAAAGTCAAGTATTTATTTTGTAAGTTATTATTAAAGTGACTTGCTCGCACGTTCTTTATCAAATGAATGATTACAAAAAATTAGTCAATAAATTCAAGTTCTGAAAAGCACTGTTATCGATATGTTGAATAAAAATATTGCCCGTAAATTTCTGAATATTTGGATTTGTTCAGTTTCATTATTTTATGCAGTTGAATGATATTTATCACATACAAGTAAAATAAGTGTAAAATAAAGTGGCTCACCTTATTTGGCACATTTACTTTACATCCAGATGAGCACAAAGCTTTGGCCAAGGACAAGAGACCATCTCTGCAAGCAATGTGAATAGGCCCTTCACCTTGCTAGAATAATCATTATAAATGACTTAATTAGCTAATATTAAAAAAGTAAAATACCATTATTTTTTTAAATTGCTTTAAATACTTAAAAAATTAAGTTTACACTTACAAAAGAGCAGAATATTAATAAATATTCGGGAATATTAATAAATATTAATAAAATTTATTGCTGCATTGATTACACTCAAAATAATAAAATTAAAGATTAAATTATTTTCTTAATATTTCTTATAATCAGTTACTTTAACACTATAATTGGATATCATATACAATGGAGAAGGAAATTTAAATGGCTCTCATTGAAATAGATATTATTTTTGATACCAGATTAATTATTTTTGGCGCTAATTTAATGACATTTTGAGGCGCTTAGTTTACAGGATCAAACACTCTAAGGAATTTAAGTTTTCAATTTTATGATAGATATAATTTTTTTTTTGAAGATGTTGATAATGATGTTGATAACTGTATTCATATTTGGAACTACTTTGATATACCCCCCAAATCAGAAATTTGGTGACTTTTTTTTGCCAAGCAAAATACCTGTTTTTGGCGCCTTTTTTTCTCGCCAAGATAGATTCTCGCTAAATACAAAGTTAGTAACAAAAAAAACTTAAAAAAAAATAATGGTACAAAATACAAGAAAATACTAAATTTGACAACAGGAAAAACCTAAAAGCTGAAAAAACCTAAATTGGCAACACCAAAATAAGAAACAGCAACCCTAAAAAGTCCGTAGGGAGTGCTAGATTTGGTGCTTAATTTTTTTTGGGGGGGGGGCTATATCAAAGTTGTTTTTTATATTTTTGTTTCAATGACACATTAAATTAATTGTTGAATCTTCAATAGTCGAATTTGCTGTTAAGGTGGCTATACAAACACTATCCACCTGCGAATTTTTATTTTAGAAAATAATAATTATTGCAAAATTTGTTATTTATATAATACATGCTATGGCTGATCTTATATTATAATACCTTAATTTTTGGAATAAATCCAAAGTCACTTAGAAGAACTTTGCCTTTAACTTGGTTTAGTTTCAGCCATCGGTCTATTTTAGTTAGATAATTTAGGCAGGCAATGATTAACCCAACCGGGACTGAAATTGTAAAGCAAGAACTTAACTACTATGAACATCCATGACAGATATGTGAATTAAATTTATGAGCAATTGTTTTGAAAATAATAGTACTAACCATTCAAGACACAAGAATCGAACTATTAGCCGACACATAAGTTTTAAGGGATGGTTAAATATTGGTATATTTCTGCATTAGTTAGTATAATTGATGAATCACATTTTTAGAAATAGACAGATATGCGAATCTTATTTTAAATAAAAGCAGTACAAATGATCAAATGGGCATTCTGAACCTTTCAAAAGATGCTTCGTTCTTTAATGAATAATATTATAAATATTTGAAGTATGATTTGCTTAATATGAGTTGTGATTTTCCACATTGCTGTTCTTCTATTGCCTTTTACAAATGTAGATTCTTTGTTCCACCTTGATATTTAACAATTGAATTCGACAATATTTGTTATATAAATTTATTATTTCCTTTACTATAGATACAAGTATTTACTGTATAATGAGGTTTTTCACCAATATCTTCAAAAAATAACTACTCTTAAATTTTTTGTTTAAAAGTAATATAATTGTAGTTCTTAAAATTTTGCATGATGTCTAAGTTTATCCATTTAAAATATATATAAGCATGTTTGTGATTAAAACTATTTTATTAATTTGCATTAATGTATCAAATATCTCTTACATATCCGGAAACAATAAATTTACAAATATCGCTGTATATAATTAAAACATAAATTACTATCATTATACATTATTTTAAAAACAGAAAGAAAAATGAAACACATATTTAATGTGTGAAAAACATTTAAAAATCATACTATACAAAAATAAATAGAATGAGTTATTGGGAATAAAATATTTCAACAAGAAATAAATATAAGCATATGGCGATTATTTAGATTCTCAGGAATATGTTTTTAATATTATTTTTCACGTAGTTAGAAAAAGCATGTTGAACCCAATTTGATTCGTGAGAAGATAAAAAAAATTTTTTAGATCTCTCCTTTTTATTTTGTGATTGCATTTCCCTCCTGTAATTTAGTTTTTTTGGATCGTTACACACGGTAAAAGCTCTGATCGTACTGTAAGAAGATTTTTTTTGTTCTCTTGAGAAGTTTCTTGGGAAAGATTAATGTTGTTTTTCTCGAGGATTAATGCTTACTTTGTGATACGTTGTTCAAAAGCAAGCCACACGGAAAATACATATTTTTATAAGGCTTAAGTAGTTTTGATGTTTATGGAATTAATGATATGTTTGCACAAATGTGATATATATACATATATCACGTTTGTGTTAACTTTAATGCTTATGGTGCATTTTTATTGTGGAAAATAACTTATCCAAAATCATATTTTATAAATCTTTAATATAATGAACAAAAATAATCATTTTGAAGCATTATTTGAAATAGTTTTTTATAAGATGACTTAACGACATTTCTACTTAAATAGCAAGAAATGTTTATTTTATTTTTACATATAGAAACTAAAATACAATTCCAAATCACTCAATATAATTAAAGTCACTCATTTTATGAAAATGTCATTCTAATGTATTCAAATTAATATTTTTTCAAGATGTTGCTCTAAAATCAAAATTAAATTTTCAAAAGAAATCTTAATGACACTGCAACAATTGTTAGAAATTTATAATTTTGGATGTATTGTGCACATTAAAACAAAGTTTTATATATAAATGATCAAAAGTAATATCATAGTCAGAAATGACGAATATTTTCAGAACATTACTCACGATATCTTTTTACGAGCAAATGTAGTGATTTCTGTCATTGAATTTATGCAGTCAATTTTAGACTGTATAAACATCTCAATTAAATTATAGAAATATGTAATTTTAGAGATAGGTAAGAGCTTAGTTTATTTGTTGATGCATAGTTACTTTTTACGCAAGTAACCTAATTTGCAGGAATCTATAAGTTAATTATTATATATATATAATACAGTTTTAATTATTATATATATATAGTTATGATCATGTTGTTTTGGTATTTTATGGTAGAATATTCCCATTATTATTTAATAATATTACATGGCAAGAATATAGTTGGAAAAATTATGCTCTATCAACAACAAACATTCTTTTAATAACAAACATTATATTCAAAAATAAGATACTAGAAGTTTTTTATAAAAACTTTTTTCGCTTATTATCACCACTTAAAATAAAGATTAAACTTGAAATCACAAAATTTTTAATTTTGAATAATTAATTTCTACCTGAAAGAAATTTTCTGACTAAATGAACCTGATGAACACGTATGTCGTATTTCTTTCTATAAAAAGCAGATATTTTTTATTTGAAAAGAAAAGCAATCAATTCATTCCATATGGACCATTTCCAATACTCACATTATCAAAGACGTCTAATTTGCAGCCTGCTTTGAGAAGAAGGAAGGCGACTGCTTCATGGTGTCTTCTCATGGCTAAATGCAGGGCTGTATTCTCGCCCTGAAAGAAGAAATGAAATTTGTAAAGAAATAATACATTGGAAATTTCCTTCAGATGAAAAATATTTTTTATGTCATTTCAAATAAAACAATATTTAAATTCCTGATTCATTGAAAAGCCACTCATTGTTCTTAAGAAAGTGAGATATAAAAACTAATTTTTATAAGTAAATTTGAAAAAATAAAGATTATTTCTCTAAATGATAATTTTTGGGCTTTGATATTTTTTAAATTAAATTTAATTAAAATTTATTATTATTTATATATTTTTCATAGCAAATGCATAAATAATAATAAATTTAAAATTTAATGAAATAAAAAAATAAGTAAATACGAAATAAAAAAAAACAATTGAAATAATAAAAAATTTTTAATATAAGTATATTGATTATTGGTATGCTCAATTTTTGCACTTCGACAAATTTTGGTGTATTTTATATTCAACTGATTATAAGTTTTAATAAATTCGTATAAATTTTGACATTTTAATGAAATTCAATTTAAATACATCGAGTGTAAGAAAATGTATGTTAGAGTATTATATTATTATGTACCATTGCACAACCAATATTATATTTATTGAAAAATAATACAATACTATTTTATAGGACGATGTTATGGTAAGGAACGAAATAAAACACCAGCACAATTTAAAAATACAATACTAAAAATCGATAATTCAAATCCCACAGAATGTATTTGGAAAAAATTATGATGATCATCATATATTAGGTTGGGGAAAAAGTAATCCATTATTTTTTCGGTTGACGTCTGTAGTGATAGCTGTCTCGTGAGGTATCTATCAAACAATTTCAAATTTATGCTCATTGGAAAGGTGACATTTGACGCTAAAATATTCTCTTACGGTTTTTTGTTTCATTAATTCAGTTATGAGTTCAAGGTTTTAAAAATAGACGACAACAAACAGAAAATTCGATACATTTTAGTTTTTCTTTTATAATGGTGAAAATGCTAACCAGGTGGCTAAAATTGTGAAAGGTGCTTATCGTCCTATATAAGACTGTAATAACCAGTTACGTACAATTTTGGTTTCGTCGATTCCGTTTGGGTATTCTTGATGCTAAAGATGTTCCTCGCATGGATGCAACATCGTCGAGAATGTCTATAAAATATCAAAAATTATCAAACTTGACCACATGTCAGCAGTCGTAGCTTCGCACAAGACCTAAAAATCTACATGAAAAATGTTTTAAACCTTTTTACAAAGCAAATCTGAAAAAAGTTACAAAAAGTTCACGTAAAAATAATGGATTTCTTTTTCCCCAACCTAATATATAGCATAAACATTTTTTATATTACATGTATACACAAAAAATGAAAGAGACTTAATAAACAGATACTTTCCAATCTTGGTGATAATCGTACTTGGGAGAGTCTTACTACTATTACCAACAGAGTTGTTATGTTGAGGATTTTATTTTTGCATCTATTTGTGTAACAATCGATTGTTATACCATATCTAAGTTACTTTATTTTACTATGAATATGTATTGAATCTAAAAATGTATGCGCTCATGAAGACATTTGAATATTTTACATATCACAGTTCAGGAGATCTGCTCTTGTATACATCAATTGCTCATCATTCCTCAATTGTTCCAACATCACCTTGATCCAAACAATGTTTCGATCCTGATCGGCAGCATGCAATTTACTCTAATGAACCCTGGAACGCGCCTTTAGTCACGGATAACTACTTAGATCTTTTAGTAAGTACTAATGACGCAGGTTGAAAGACGATACTATCTCCGGGTGAGCACGCGAAGACACAGAAACAATGAACTTCCGCCCCTCGTCCACGTGATTAACATATTAATCGAAAGTACAGACCTTGTCGACGAGATTCAAATCCACTCCTGCATCCAAGAGGCTGCTTACACAGGATGTGTGGCCCCGCGCGGCTGCACAGTGGAGAGGAGTTTCTTCTTCCTATAAACAGTTAAAAACTATGCATGAAAATATGATTTATTTGTGAAACAAAATGTTTTTAAATTTAAAAACAAAATTATTATTTAATACCTATATATTTAATCTGTAGAAATTATTTATATTACAAGTGTTACCCAATGCACATATACAAATTTTTCTTAGTTTTAACTAAAGCAATTTTTTTTGTCAGTGTGAATAATGTTTTTTTTATTTATTTAAACAATTAGGCTTTTTCTATAGCTCAGTTAAAGTATTTGATCATTATTAATGACCAAAAAATGAAAATGTCAGCTTGCTGGACAAGACATTTTACTTGGTGATTAAATGTGAGCATAAAGGCAGAAATGAGAGATTTGTTACCCTCAATAAGGAATTCGACAGTTTTAATATTTACTGTACGTTGCAAATGAAATTTGATTGGTTTTGTTTGTCGTTTTGCGATAATTTTTGAATTTTATCCCTAATTCAACTGGGAGATTTGATCTAAAGTGGACTATAAACTACAAACATTCGAGCCCTGGTATTCGAACCCTTGATTTATTTAACATATGGTGAAGGGTCTTACCGAAGGCAAGTGACTGCTTAGCAAAATCTCGATTTGAGGTGAACAATGAGAAATATATGTCGCACTTCTGCATTCAATATGCATGTTTTTTAAGCTTAATTCTAAAAAACTTTCGAATTTTCTCCTTTGAAGCTTATGAATACGATCCAAAATAAAGGAAAACTAATCACGGAAGGTAAGATGTAACGGTTGTTCAAATTCTTTATAACAAGCTACAATTGATAAGTTTCCCATTAAATAAAGTCTAAAAGCTAATAATGAAAGCTAATAAATGAAAATATATTCAAAAAGAAATAACCATTTAATTACCGTCTCAGCAATTGTAATTTTGAAAACAAGTTAATATTTACATGATAAGAAAAGATCTAGTATTAGCTTTCCACTTACAAGCAAGTCTACAGCGTAATAAGTACAATTGAAATCCACTCATTGAATAAAAAGAAATTGTCTATATTTAATAGAACTAATAATAGTGGTCAGTCTAGGAATACTTAAGCATAAACTTTATCTTTCAAAATAACATAAATAACATCAAAATGCTGATTGATTCCACTAAAGAGTGAACACAAATTGTGCCAAACTGCTCCATGAATTTACGAAAGGTTGTAGGTGCTGTAACATCATATAGTAGATTTTAATAGCACAGAACTGTAAAAATGATTTCTGAACGCTATCACGTATTTTTTTACAGGTAGAGTTTTTTTAGATAGCAAACCGTAGTCACGCGTGTCACAAGAGGAAATTCCGGAAATCTATCAAGCATTCACTTCACAAAACAGAAATTTAATATCCATATCACGTCACTTAACTGTAGTAGTACAAATCAACAACACATTAATAATATCATTACTAAAATATATTATAAGTGTCTTTTCCACAATCTGACATTTTAACTTTTATGTTACATAATCTATTCTTCCATCGTGGGATGTGAATACTTTTCAGAAAACCAAGGAAATGTTATATAAAATAATTTTTAAATCTTAAATCTTTATGGAAGTTAGTAAGATTGCCACAAAAATGTGCTAGTGGAATTACAACAATGCAAAATTTACTGAATCTGAAGCAACTTCAAATTCAAATAAAGTAACGATTTATAAATTCTTTAAAACAATAGTTTCTGGACAAAATGACATGAAACTTAAGCGATTTTAGAATAAAAAGCTATGAAAAATTCAAAGTTTATATGCTTAAGCAAAATTTCCTGCGTTATGATAATTTTAGAACATTACACTAATAAAGAATTTAAATGCGTCATAACAGAATCTTGAATGTAAATTAAGGGATAATCTTGAAGTGAAAACACACAACTGAATAATAATTTAAATATATATTTAACCATTGGATCGATTATCCTTTAGAAATGCATTAACAATATTTGGTGAAATCGTAAATAAAGAAAATAAATTCATCATATTAAATAAATATTAATTCACATTAGTGACTTGTTCATCAACAGCAATAGTTGCATTGAAATTCGTTAAAATAAAAAAATATGGTAGATAAAATTAAAATTTTTTCAAACTGCTTGCTCACACTTCATTTAAACTTTTATGAGATATGAAACATATACTTGCTTTATTTCTTAAATTGGTTTTAGCTCCAAAGTTACAAAGAGTATCCACAATTTTAGGAAAACCATGCCAAACTCCAATGTGTAGTGCTGTCTCGCCATGCTGTGAAAAATAATAAAATTATATAACAATAAAATCTTACATTTTTAATCTTGAAAAATAAAAAAATTGAAGCAAGATATTTTTTTCTTTCCCCTTGTCCCATATATAAAATTTAATGTTAAAAATAACAGTTTATATCTCCTTAATGCTTAAATTAATCAATTTCTGTGCAAACAGACAATTTGGATTATATTTTTACTCCAGCCAAACAGGGTTAGATCATAAATAAACTGTATCAAATATATTAGATCTAGTAATACAGTTGATGTTATAAGAAAGTTTAAAGTAAAAAAAAAATTGCATGTCATGCCATACCAATGACACATCATATTATTTGAGCTGACAATTTAATGACATGATTTGCTGCTAGATTTATCATTTAAAACGTTTAACAGATTTATTTTGAATCTATCATAGGAATTGCATATACAGCTATCCCCTAATGTCTAATGTATACCACTAATGTCTATGCTATTGATGTTAATTTACAGAACATAAATTCTCCTAGTTCGAAAAAAAAAAATCATTTTTGAATAAAATTATGACACATTGACTGACTCCCATAGAAAAATATGCTTAAAATAATCGTTAAGTATGAAAAAAATAAGGGCATGATTATATATATATATATATATATATTAATCATACAAAGCACAATTATTTTTTATTTCATATTTTAAATAAAATAACCATATTATTGGAATCAGGCTGCTGACTTATTCTATATAGTCATTATAGTCACAAAGAAAAATTACTTTTGTGAAAATTACTAGCTAAAAAATAATTAAGTTAAAAATATAGTGAAATTATTTTACGGTATAATCAAACAAGAAATTAAGGTACGCAAATATTGTAGCAAATATTGAAAAAGTATAGGATAAAAACTTGAAAAAAAGTATTCAAAAGCTTTACTAATATAAACAGTTGCAACTCTTTAGAAATATCCACATTTATAGATAATAAGCAATATTAAAATAGAAAACAAATATAAATTAATTTATGAAAGGCATAACTGATGTCAAAGCATTTAAAAAGAGAAATGTAAATGTGTATAAAAAATATGCTAGTTTCAAAAGAAAATTCACTTTTTTTTCCTACTTTTTGTCAAAATTCACAATGGGAAATTTTTCTGCAAAAATTTGTTTATTAATTAAAAAATTAGCAAACTATATTTTTAACTTCAAAGCTATTTTTATATATTGCGCTTAAAGATTATAAAAAGGAAAACACACACATTTTTTAGTATAATATTTAATGACAAATCGAGGATAATGGAGAAATGACCTTAATAGGAAAAAGTTACTCAAATTTAAATTTATTGAAGATTTTAAAGAATCTGCGGCTATGAGCGTGATAGTCTCATCACAGAGAATGAGGAATTCAATAATGAATAAATATAAAATAAAACTTTATATATATTTTTATTCATCATCATTATTTTATTCATGTTTATCCTAGTCAAATATTATTCACAAGCTATGTTATGATTCATGATAAATTCTTATAAGAAGAAACTAATAGATAGAATATGATAAATACTTGATGCCTAAGAAAGTAAGAATATGAAAATATGGAAAAAAGTACAACCAATTAAAAATTGAAATAAGCAGCTCTAGTCAAGACCTATAAAAGGCTGCAAAATGGAAATAAACTATTATAGTCAAGGAGCTTATACAAGAGAATAACAATTTTTTCTTGAAAATCAATTTTTATTATAGTTAATAAAGCTCGCATAAAAACGTTTAAGAACATTCTTTAAAAGAACGCGTGCGTAAAAATGTTTACTTTAAAATAAAGATAACTCGTTTTTAACGTGTTTAGTTTCAAAATCCATAACATTCATCCCATATAAACCTCAGGAACACATTACGATTGAAACCCACGCAAAGTAAATTGTAAATCACGACAAATGCCTATTTTTCTTATGAAATGATCTAAGACGAGCACTGCAAAAATTACTTATTATAAAAGTTCGGTAAACTGACGTCACGTAATCTACATATAATCGAGTTCACAAAGAAAATACTTTATGAGCGTGGTGAAAAAAGAAGCAATTCTTGTTAGCACACTAAAGTTCACACAGAGCAGTGTATCAATGACATTTCTCTATTCTATAGAAAATCTAGAAAATCGAAATTGAACATGGCTAAAAGTACTACGCAAAATGTAAATATTTTTTAAAAACATATTCTTAATTTATATAGGTGAAGGAGATTCCCACAATTCCTTTGCAAATCTCTTGATAAAAATCATAAAAAGAATCAGTTACAACAACACTTGTCAATGTTTTCACGGTTTATGCCTCCGACAACCTTGTAATATTGTTTTACAGGCGGGAGATTCGATTTGAAGGGAATGTAGAAGTAAATGCGAATTTCTAGGCAATCGATTTCAAAGTTAAGAGACAGAATCAGTAAAATTACAAAAGACGAAGTAAATGTGTGTGAAAATCATAATTGACAAAAAATTTCAGTAAAAAATTTTTTTAAATTAAATTTCGGGAAAAATATGTCGTTTTTAACTGTTAATAAAGAAATTAGGAAAAAATGTATAAATTATTATTACATTTTTAAAATGACGTAATTAGTAATAGTTTATAAAATTTGCTTAAGATAATGTATAATGCTCATTTATATTCCCTTTACTAGTATACAAATTAATTATATGGAATTTTGTTATGTATCCTCTATTGTATTCATTAATGATTCATACAATCTAACTAATAATTTTTATTGTAATAAAAAGTTTTAATCCTTCAATACTTGCAATATTAAATAAAAGTGATTCTATAAACACACATCATGCAAAAATTGTAAAATATTGTACGTTTTTATATCTATTTTCTTAAAATTAATTATAGAATATAAATATAGAGTTTGAAAATTAAAAACAAAAATATATTTCTCTAGTCGAAACATATAACTCACCTATTCCCTATTTTCTCTTCTATTTATAACTCTATAAATTATGGTATGACCTTATATCGTTCGATTATGATACAGTATGAATTCGAAATGTTACGACTGGCCGAGAACTCTTTTGCTAATAAATGTTATTGTATGTTAATAAAAGAATTTATATCACCTGCTTCTCTTAATTCTCGAGTCTTACAACATATTGTTCGAAGCATGGATGATTGATTAAGAAATACCCCATAATGAATGTATTCAGAGTAGAGAGGTCAGTTATATTTGTATTCTAATACATCACCGTTATAAGAAGGAATTCAACACATGAATTTTGGATCTTAATCACGCAGAAGTTTTATCGATAGTTTTTCCACTTTTATAATTCTTGTAATTAAGTTCGTTTAGGAAAAGTTGATTGTTCAAATTAGATGAAAAACCAATTGCAGTTTTCACATTTTTTTAGCAATTATAAAAAAATAATTTGTTTTGTTTCTAAATATTCTGAATATTTTCGATAGTGACTTCATATTTAAAAATAATTGTTGCAAACGATTTCGGAATAAAAATGGCGATGTTAAGAACAATAATTTATGATCCTAAATCGGGTATTAAGAGTGATAAATAACTCTTAATTCCTAATATATTCGATATTTTTTTTAAAAAAATCTAAATTTAGTGAAATTTAAATTCGGTATTAATCTTTTTTCTATTTTCAATTATTTTCAAAAATTATGAAAATATGAATCAAAAAAGAATTTCCTAAAATGTTACTTAAGAATATCTTTTCAAATGTTTCATTTTAAAAATTAAAAACAAATAAAAATAAAAATATGTAATTATAGAGGGTCCTTTACCATTGTGGACAGAGTAAATTGATTTGAGATTCGCAAATGTATTTCTAAATGATTTGCAATCTCATGCACGATGATGATTGGTCCTAATGCCTCTCTCAATAAGGAGAGAGGCATTAGGACCAATCATCGTTCCGTTGCATTCACAAACCAAAAAATGCGATTTAAATAGAACAAAAAAAAATTGTTTTTTTCTCTAACTTTGTTTGTAAATTTGAAAGAAATAACTTTCACAGCAGATAATTTTCTATTTTTCGTGTTATGTCATGCGGAAGTGAAGAAAGGGTTGGCATGACCTTTCGAACAAGAGCTCTTGGAAGCGTATTTGGGGACACGGGACCGAACTATTCGCTCCGGCGACCTGCTTCATTAGTCGCCCAGAGTTCCCATGCAAATGAAGGAGAAACTAATTAACCAGAAATGCCCAAAGAACGAGAAAAGAATCGCTGACCTCATCTGGCAGATTGACGTCCGTGCAGCACCTGCAAAGCAGAGCGACGGCGTTCGTGTGTCCGTAGCGGGCCGCTACGTGAAGAGCTGTTTCTTTGGCCTGCAAAAGAAACAAAAACATATTCAAGTACATGATGTCACGACATGATTCATAGGACAAGACAAGGCAACAGCATCTTTAGGTGCGGCAAAGTTGTGGAACTTGACCTTTTTTTCACCTCTAAGAATTAAAGCCTCTGAGATAACTTGTTATTTTAGAATCTCTATTATATTTCTGTTTTGTTTCTTCGGAGATTTTGTAAGTTAAGGTCATGTGACTGCGATGTAATAACATAAACAGAGAGAAAACTTTCTTAGGAGAAGAATCAAGAAGAGATGAAAATGTCATATTTTAGTTTAATATTTTAGTTTATTTTAGTGCCTTAATGAAGTAAAATCAAAATTGATTGTTTATTTGATAATTGTATTAAAACAGTTACATCAGTTATAAAACTATCTGAATTGTTATCATGAATAGAAGTACATTATAGCTTTTTTATTTTTGTGATAAAAGTATGAATCAAACTTTCATTACAGTTACAACAAAAATGAATAAAAAAGCATTTTTTAATTCCACTTACCACTTTCAAGACGTATAAATACTGTCATTTATGAAATAAATTTTTTGTGTTTTATTTTTTATATAAATAACAGTTAAATATTTCATTACTCAAAGTAATCTTGTAAATATATTGATATATCCTTTAAAAAATTATTTAACACTATGTTTCTTAATATTTTTCAAATATTGCTTATTAAATGAAATTACTAATTATTTTCCACTAATATTAAAGAACACAAAAATATCAAATTGTTTTACATGAAAATAATATAATATAAATAAATATTGAAATACATTTATGTAAGGAAATCGAGATTAATATATTTGTATAAAAATTATAAAATATATATAAAAACAAATTTAAACAATAAATCATACACATTTAATGCATTCTTAAAATAAAAAGGGCTTATTATTTATATAAAAACACTCATATAATTATTTCCAAATAGTTCCCTTAAAGAGCAGTTTGAATTAATAATAGGTTTTAAAACATTTTCCTAGCTCATATTTTTCTCTTTATGGAGTTTCAATTTAAATAGAAATATTTTATATGTCATTAATAATCCTGATTCATCTAAGCAATTTTTTATTGATTATTACAAATTTATAATTGTTCTGTAAGATACAAGCAGTATCACCGATTTATTTTTATTGTTATGAATATTATTTCTCAAAACCTTTAAACTACTATAGTAATTCTTGACTTTTAACTTGGACAAAGTTATGCTTCAATTATGTGCTTATTTTTAGATTCTCAACAACTTTTTTTCCTCCTCTTTTATTTTTTGATCTTCACTTGTTATGCAAAGTGAGGATTAAAAAATAGAAGAAAAGAGAGGCTATACATCATTAAACTAACTACTGGGGCTTAGACTGATTTGTTTTCAAAAGTGCTATAAATTGAACAAATCAATTTTACAGTCTTAATTTGTTTATTTTTCCGAAAGAGCTATTTTGGTACTCAATTTAGGGATGTATAACATTTCAGATTAAAGAAGAATCTTCAATTCATCAATGACATTAGAGCAAGGGTAGTTAAAAAAAATAAAGCTCTACAATAAGATAATTTTTTTTCTAAAGAAACATTTCTCTTGTTTAGAAATGTGCATGCAACAGACAGAATAACCTTAAAAAATGCAAAACACTTATAATAAGACTTTTAATAGCAATCTACTTATAATTTTTCTTTGTACCTTTTCAATAATTTTGGTTAAACTTAAGATTGAGAAGCATAGTTTTTCGATCATCATGCATTTTTGACATTCTTCAAAATTGTATTCTTTCAGTAAAAAACTGCATGAAAGTATCAGATTTCCTTTCGGAATTCAGTTATTCTAGATGTTTTAACTTTCCGATACACCAATGTTAAAGAAATGGACTTTTAGTATTTAAATCTTAAGAAATTCTGAAAAATAACAAAGATTCGAAACCTCGAGTACTAATGGCTTTCTTCTTAATTTGAATTTTTCGAATTCCTAATTTAAATTTTTGAAATGTTTTAACTCAAAACTTATGTAAAATTAATTTTATCTAGAATTTTACTGTGAAATTATTATTCTAAAATAATTTTCAACAGTTAAAAATATGAATGGGAGCATTATAGCAAATTTTTATGAACATCCCGTGCATTGTAAGTTTTAACCTCGCAAGAAATTGAATAAATGTTTACATTGTTGCAAATTCCTGTTGTATAATCAGTATTGTTCTGATGTAAGTAAATAAAACCTCTTTTAGAGTAAAATTTCATTGAATTATTTTTCCTTCAATGAATACCAATCTGAGAGCTGAAGTTTTAAAATCCTGCCCATCATGTTCAGGAGAGTTCATGAATTCAATTCCCCACTTCGGTCATGAATATTTATTGTAGTTTTGAAATCTAATATAATGTATAGGTGCCGATCGAGTTAGCTCGTGTGCGAAACGTGATCATAGACCGATAAACAAACTAAACAATCCTTTATGAAATAAAATAATATGTTATATCAACCCTTGATTATATTGTTGTCAATCTTCATTTGTCAGTAAAGTCAAGCCAAGTCCATGACTACAGCAATTCTGAGCCCATCAAGTACGTAGAGTAAATTCCCATAGGGATCCTCGCTAGTTAAGTTAAAGCAATAGAGGATATGATCAAGCATGGTCTGACAGGAAGTCCACTTAGAGTATGTAGTGAAAATCCTTGCTTTATCTTTGTATGTGATAGACATCAGATGACCACTGGAAACACTAAAAATGGCAATCAGTTCTTATCTACTGTACTAGAGAGACAAGGAACTAACAGGGCGATTACTATGATGCTCGTGATGACCTGGAGAGACAGTGGGAACTCGAGGACAGATAAAGATGGAATAAAAATCTGAGAAAAAAAATAAATAAAATATGCCAGGGAAAGCAAGGGCAGAGTTGCCCTTGCTTTTTCTGGCTTTAGCAACCACTTTTATCAACAGAATATCACTCTTATTACCAGCAGTGAATGAAGGGATCAACTACAAGTGAATCTCAAGAAAGATTGGTGGACTTTTCAGCTTGTTAAAAACAGCCCCGCCAATATTGTCTCCTACGTCATACCAATTTGAAAGATATTGGTGGGCACTCTGCATACCATTTAGAATCCAGATCCCTTTCGAATTAGGAATTGTAAGTACTCTAATGAGGCCAGCTTCTATGGCAATTAACTACTGTGAAAGACAGGGCAGCAGTCAAGATTTCTCAATTTGATATAAAACGAGATGTTTTTAATTTCGATTAACTGAGTGATTATAAATTATATATATATGTATATATATTTGATATTTTATTAAAAATTTATTGTATATTATTTTATGAACTTTTGAAAACATTTTAAAATACTTTAATATGACATAATTTTGCATTTTCTTCAGATCAGAACTTTTAATTTTATATAGATGAAAGCGATTTCAGTTTCTGTTTTTATATATTTAATAAAAAAAAATTTAAAAAATCGAGATTTTAAGTGCATTAAATCCATTTTCTAGTAAAAATGCATGTTACTAAGGGTATAGAAATATATTCTTAATCAACAACAAAGAATCAAACAAGAAAATGTTAAATCACATGAAAAATATACTTAAACTAAAAAAAAGTAATTCAAAACTAACAAATTTTTCAAGTACAAATACATAAAAAGCATAGAATCAGTAACAATATTCGCATTTTATTGGACTTATAAATGTATCATTATATTGCCTTCTGCCGAATTATATCATTTCTAAGTACAGAACAATCTATTTAGGAATCTGAGTTGTAGATCGTTTTAGTTTTTATATTAGTATTGATGGCAGAAAAAAGAGTTCATTTAAATACAAAATCTGTACCTTGTTCTGAATATCAACAGAGAGCCCTTCTTCGTACAAGTATCGGATGACTTGTTCATGACCTTGACGGGCAGCCCAGTAAATGGCACTATCTCCATGCTGTGAGAAACAGGTTGCAGTTAATGAACACAAGTCGATTTCCATAACTTAGAAAAACGAAATTACTACATAAAGCTTATACTCGCAAAATCAAAAAAAAGTTAAAAAAGTATGAGCCCTTACGCTATCTAAAGCTTTGATGTTTGCCTTCTTGGAATGCAGGAATTTCACTACGTTCAGATGACCTAAGCCGGCTGCAATATGAATGGCTGTTTCGCCATGCTGTAATGAAAAAAAAATTATCCACAAAAATTATAAAACATTTTATGTATATTGTCATAAATTTTACGTTTCGAAAGGAAATTCTCTATGAGGAATTTCATTTTAGACAGAATTTTAAATTTGTAAGGAAATGGAAATGCCGGCATTTCCATCAGTGGCATTATAAAGAGTTGAAGTATTTTATACTTTTAACCAAGAAAATATTATGTAAATTTCATTTTTATATTTCAACTAGTGGGGATGCAAGTATATTTTAGTTTTGTAAATATGGAACAGTAAAGAAATATAAATTGAGTTTTAATGTAAATACAAATGAAATTAACGCAAAATATATTTAGCAGCATATCTAACGATAAAAATTGATTAGCATGAATATTAAACATTTATATTTTGTATTTGAAATGAAAAATTTAATCAGATTAATTTGAAAATTATCCTCAGTGAATTAAAAAACCATTAAACAGTTTTAAATTTAGATGTTGTATTATTTATGAGTAATTGGTAAAACGTAATTATTTAAGCGAAATTAAGGGATAATATTATTAGTAGCTTCAAGGGAGAATAGTATTAGTAAGGAAATTATTCATTAGCTTTGGTAAAAATATTCTGATGATGTTTCTGAGTGCTGAAGAATCGCCTTTAAATAGCGGTTTGGATAATGGGCTGATTCGATTATAAAAGCTCATTTCCATAGGACTTATTGGTATAATGGGATTCATCTTTTTATCTTTCTCAGATATTAAATGTCACGTTTGTCTCAATATTGGAGAGTTTCTTCATTCTTCTATTTCTTTCTGGAACTCGTATAAGAGAATAGCCTCGAGCAACCAGAGCGGATCTCGTGCGCTATTTTCCATCCTGTGTACCATTTTTTATTCTTTTTTAAATGTCACCGTTGTTAAATAAATGTGGGAAATTAAACCATTAGATGGATATAAGAAATACTGCAGTCATTTAATTGAGACTGAATATATTAAGGCCTATTTATAACACAACTTCAATGAAAACTTGAGATTAGAAGTCGACCGCCTTAAGGTTGGCTAAATCGGACTTCATTTAGCAAAAAATAAATATTATTTTCCATTAACTCGTTTTAGATTCAGAAGATAAAGCAAATTTAATAGAGTAATAAGTAAAAAAAGTAAGATAAATAGGTAGGTAAGTAAATTAAATTGTAAAAGGAGAAGTTGCAAGTATAATTTAATTGCTCTTAATGTTTTAACATTTAAGATTAAAAAAAAATGCACTGTTTCATGATAACTCTCTTAGCTCAGATAAAAGTGATATATTTATTAGTTTACGTATCGTATTGTTTTTTTTTAACTCAGATATAAATTAGATGGTCAATTAATTTTTATCGTTAATATTTACTTAATAAGTATATTACTTCAATACAGTAATATTACTGCATAATATAATAATATTAGGTTGGAGAAAAAAGTTATCCATTATTTTTTGGGTAGACGTCTGTAGTGATCGCTATCTCGTGAGATATCTATCAAACAATTTCAAATTTATGCTCATTGGAAAGGTGATATTTGACACTAAAATATTCTCTTGCGGTTTTTTGTTTGATTAATTCAGTTATGAGTACAAGGTTTTAAAAATAGAAGACAACAAACAGAAAATTCGATACATTTTAGTTTTTCTTTTATAATG
>JAPDSC010036764.1:1633-14795 GCA_026290005.1 Latrodectus geometricus
ATATATATATATATATATATATATATATATATATATATAAAACATCTGATGACAAAATACCATCATGATAACAGCCTTAAAGACACCCCTTAATCTGTTTCCATAAACCGCACAAAAACAGAATGATAAGCAAATTTGTTTCCAAAATGGGAATAATAATACGATTAACTTCAATATTGAATTAATTTCCTATACAAACCCATCAAATTATGTTCATAGTGACAAACTGGATAACCTATCAATTATTAAAGAATTATGCTTTTTATTCTTATGATGAAAATAATTGTTTGCTTATTTGAGGAAATTTTTCAATGAATTAATAAAAAAATTCAATTTTATCCTCATAATTTTATTAAAATTTTATGAAAATGTACACATTATAAAGCATAAATAGCACTACAACATATATGTATATCAATAACAGTTACAACAGCACATTTTTAAGTCATTATTTCATAAGTTATCAAATAATATTTTTTATAAATATAACATCACAACAAAACACAGTCTTAATACTTCATAATTTTGTAAAGACTTTAATGAAAACTTTTAGTTTCTCAAAAAAAATAATGAAACATCAAAACAATTAGAGAAATAAATATTTAAAAACATGATTTTAAAATCATTAATAAACTGTATTTTTAATTAATACTAGCAGATGATTTTATGCATAAATTATAGAATATAAATATTTCACAAAAACAATAGATTTTAACAATGAGAACTGTAACATCTCTAAATGGAATATATATATATATATATATATATATATATATATATATATATATATAATTATTTCAATTCTTTTAAAAATAACATTTAAAACTATTTATTATAATTTAAACTGTGATAATTTGATAATAATTTTAAATTTTAAATAATGAAATAAATTATTTATACTTCAAATTGTATATTTATACATTATTATTTTTTTTTTTACCAAGTCAAGATAATTTTGCAATAGAAGGTACTATACAGAGATACTACACTATTTGTTAACATTTTTAATTTACACTTATTAGTACATTAAATATACAGCTTTATTGTCTTTGAGTATACTGATTTCAAGTCAGTAACCAATTTCATAGCAAAATATAATAATAATAATAATAATAATAAAAACACATCTTTAAAATGATAAAGTTATTATTTTCCATTACACAATTTATAAAAGGTAACTTATTCAGAATAATTGTAAAAATTACACATACAAGTTTTAAAACAAATTTAAAATTTTAATTATGTTTTGCATCTAAATAATGAATTTAATATAAACACAAAAAACTGACTTTATATTAACATAAATGATTATAAAACTAAATTAACTGTTAAGAAAACTAACTAGATGGATACTAAAAATTTTTGATATTGTTTGCATAAATTATTTAAAATTATACTACAATTTTTAAATATAATTGAAATCTAAAGATGGAAGCAGTCATACGGCAAGGTAAAACAGTAGTGCATATATATATTTCTTAAATTAAATTTATAATAATGATTCGAACAATATTTAAAATATCAATTCTATTAACTCTTTTAACATTTAATAACTTAAAGCAAATAAAGTATCTTGATTTAAAAAAAAACTTATATCAAAGGTAAATTCACTTGCTGATTTAAAAACACTAAGGGAAAAAAAAAAAAAAATTCCATCTGAGTTTGTATACGCTTAACCAATTGCTGTCCAATAGCAAAAGTAATCGACTATTTTTCTGTTCAGTAACAAAAATGCAAATGATAAATGAAATAAAAAAACTGGTAATAAAAACACAAGAAAAAAATTTGAAACATTAAATGTAGGAAATTTTATTTACATAAATTTGGAAGAAATACCTAAATGTATTATACAATTATACATTGAATACACTATTTTATTTACAATCTTAACATGAGACTTTTTTTACCAAAAATCACACTAAATAGCAAATTGATACCTTTTCACAAATATTGCATAGATAATTACAACAAGTTTGTATATATATAACAACATTTTAATTTACATTACTTTATAAAGAAGTGCTCCTTTTATTCAAGTGAAATAACAATAAAATTGGTTTTATGATTTTTGCATAAAAATTTTTCATAAAGTTTCTGATATAAAATCTTGATTACAAATCACAATCACTTGAAAAAATGTCTAATTGTGTAATTTGTACATTTAATGATTAATGATTAAATAGCTCTAGTTGTATTATAAAAAAAATCAAAGGAAAAAAAAGGATGATACAATAAATAAGCTTTACCAAAATTTTTCACTGGCTAAACACTGTATGATACTAATAATATTGATTTTTTCAAATTGATTTTTACAGATTTAACTGTAAAAATCAATTATTTAATCAACTGTAAATCAAAGTTTTACACAGCATTATCAAAGTTAAAAACCATGATTAAAATTACTAATATAATACTGATACACAAATTACATTTAAATACAAATAACAGATAGTATAACAAAAAGTGAAAAATACAGAAAACAATATCACAATCCTTCTATGAAAATTCAACATTCAATTAAGTAAAATTTATGATATATTCCAAAAATTAAAAAAAATTGGCAACACAATAAATTTTAAAGTATTTTCATTCAATAACCAAATTAGGATTACATTTTTTAAATAATTCAGTGCAATGAATGACATTTTTATAATGTGGACTAGAAAGAATTTGCCTCGAAGCATTTGAAATTCAGGAACATTAAAAATTCTTATTATGAATGTGGACACTCTAGTAAAAACTTTTAAGTCAATAAAATAGTAAAAACAAATAATTAAAAAATAAAAAAATTGAAAGAAATAACAAAAAGAAATCTTATAAACTAAATGTGAGAACTTCATTTTAAGTCAATACCTCAAATTTCTGAATATATCCAAAACAGATATTCAGAAATTTCATTCAATTTCTGTATTTTTAATGAAATAACTAGATCAAATTTTTAAATCATTGTTTCTATGAACACTTATTACCAAATGCATTTAAATGATTAAACAATAAGTTACTATAAAAAAATTTAAGATTTTCTCACAGTCATGTAATTTATATATTATTACAACAACTTAAGACAGTTCCAGTTTATTGAATATTGAAGTTTAAACATTTAACACCTTTTTCTCTAAATTTTTATTATATCATTTATTAAAAATAATATACAGCAGTTAATAAAATTTAGTTTTTCATAAATTGTTTGATAAAAAGAAACAATAAAGGCAAATCTTTTTATACAATTCAAGTCTTGAAATATATAAATTTTATTAATTCCAGTTTTGAAGAGCATTTGATGTTGAAATGTAGTGGATATATAAAAGCATATATAATAAAGGGATGAAAATTCTTATATTAATCAAGGCAAAATGAAACTGTACTAGTGTCACACAGTACAAATATCATACAGTCAAACTATTACCAATAGAAAACTATTCCAAAAATTGTTTCTTTAAAAAAAATAAGTGACCATAAAAAAGTCAATTTTATTATTCATTTATTATTAGAACAGTTCTTTTACTAAAACAAACTTTTGCTGACATAAAGATGATAAAGTCTTACTACATATCATTGATCTTAATTTAATTCTCAATAACCACTTTCCATTATAGAAATTATTTAAAATTTCATGAATATATACATGTTACTTCATAATAATTACTGCTTACTAAAATGTATAAAGATAGTAAAAAAATAAAATGTTGGGAAATTTTGTTTTACCCACAAATTTCTTAAATTTATAAAAATATGATGATTTACTATAAACATTTTAAAAATTATTTTTTAAAGAAAACAAATCATAAGAAAAGTCTTAATAGTATTTAAAAATAATAAATTCCACAGAATTCAGAATAATATAAAATACCTAAGATTTACAGAGTGGAATGTTTAAGGAGAGATTTTATACAGCATTAAATCATCATAACAGTGTTGCGGCATTTTAAGAGATCGATTTTCTTTGAAATTTCAGTCCACTTTTTTAGATATGGATTAGCATAATAAAATTAAAACTAAATTTCTGAAGAAAAAAAGATAAGTATACAGTGCATTTAAATGTGATTAGTAAAAGATTTATTTATCATGTTAATAGCGATTATGTTATTAAATAATAGCGATTTTATATTCGAATCTGTTACTATTTGTATGAATTCATGTATTTGTAAACATTTAGTCAGAAAATGAAATATCTAAATTTTCTTTATTATATTAATTGATGAATTTTTAAAATTAAAAACTTCTACATTCCCAATTGCATAGTTAAAATAGTACAAGTTTAAATATTTTTAAAGCCATAATTACAAATCTTTCAAATACAATTGTTGTTTTTTTAAAACTAAATCTTTTTTTGTAATACATTAATATAACAATTAAATTTGAGAATAAAATTTGAAATTTATTAGAATTCAACTGAGAGGCTCTAATTTTTTATGTATATCTTATAGTATGGTTTTTTCTACTCATTAGAAAATAATATTTGGTTGAGTCTTTTTAAAATGAAACTTTCATTTTAAACATTAAAATAAAGACTAAAAAAAATATAACAGGTAAAACAACAAAAGAAAACATAAAAAATAAATTTTTACAACAGAAAAATAGAAAATTATTAGCATATAGTTTATGAAAAGTACAAAATTATATAAATATTTTATAATAAATAAATAAATAAAAATGATTCCTATCACAATAAAAAATGAATTATCTCTTAGAAATTAGTAGAGAGGACAATATGATGTCTCATTTATCACGATTGAATAAAAAATAGATAATTAAAAGAGGAAAATGGAAAATCCCTCAAAATGTCACAAAAAAAAAAAAACTTTCACAAATAAAATATAAACAACTAAAAAAAAATTCGACTTTTTTTTTTGTAAAATAGAAAACGTTGTCTTCTATAATTAACATAAAAATAGATTTTTCGGTATTGAAATAGATTCACACATTATAGAACAAAATTAAAATATATAATATAGATCAAAGCTATAAATCATAGAAGCAATCATTTTAATTTAAAAATAGCAATGCATATGGAAAAATAATTCTAATCAATCAGCTCAATCTAATCAATCTTATTCAGCAAAAATATTTTGACTTTCAACAATATAAATTAACATAAATTTAAATTGCATTTGCAAATAGTATTAACTAAACTGGCTTAAATATAATAGGTTTCTCAGAAAATAATTGTGTTAAAATAAAGTTTCTCACAAAATAATCAGAACAAACTTTTTGAAAGACAAATATATGAAAATAAATACGAAATTCAAATTATAAATTCACAAATTTCATAACAAAAAAGGAAATATGTGTCATTCTTCCTTTTGTTTAGGCATAAATTTGCTTTACCATATTTCAATTGATTAATTAAAATTTCTGACTATATATAATAGGAGTCAAAGTTAAATATGATTATGAATTGTAAATGACTTTTTAAAAAAAACTAAAATGGAATTTGTGAGTATTGCAGTTATTCTTTAAATATTGGGAGTACAATGATTTGAAGTAGATATAAGCAATAGAATACAAAATAAATTAATGGAGATTCACTACATAATAAGTTAGGAAACAAATTACATTTAACTTTTTAAAATTTAAGTCAAGGCAGCAAAAACAAATTTTCCAAATTATAACACTTCATTATATTTTGGAAAATATTTAATAAAAATAGAAATCAAAAACTTAAATATTATTTTAAACATAAAATTTATCACCAAACAAATCAATGCATTTTCTTTCCAAAAATAATTAAAAATTATAAAAAAAAATAGGAAAAAAATTAAAATATCACAAGAAAATGTAAATTGCTTTGTATTTGACAGTTAATTTAATTTTAAAAAGTAAACATTCATAAAATATAATACAATATTTGTTATCTAAATGAAAATTAGTAAAATGAAACTTCAGAAATGAAGGAATATATTGGAAGGAATATATTTTTAAAACAGGAGTCAATAAATGCATTTTCTCCGTGTTGCTGACTTAGAATATGAAATAGAAATACATAAAACCTAATGTCTTTAAAGATATATAACTGAAATTTCAAATATTATAAATGAATAAGTATTTATAAATTATTACTTGATGTTTACTGTTAGTTTCATAATAGTTTATTCATAATGATATATGTATTATGAATATTAGTCTTTTGCTTACAAAATTTATGAAATCATTGTAATCCTTTATAGGATTATCAATTAAAACATAAAGAGAGGTTTTCTGAATGCCTAAACATTTTTAAAAAAATTTCATCAGATCATTCATTATGTAGCTATTCTTGCCAGATTGTTAAATGAGAGTTGCATGAAACAACATTTTTAAAAATAATTTGCTCCATACTAAAGCAAACTGTTTGAAAAAATGCTGACTAGCGAACACAGGACAAAAATGTAGCTTGATTATGATGGGAAAAGGTTATTTCACATGGTTGCTGTTCCCAAGGTTCCCCGTCGATCTGAATTGGAAGTCGTTCAGTTAATTTGATCTGTAAAATTAACTAAAAATTAATCAAAAACATACTAATTCTCACATTATGAAATACATTTTCACAAACAAGCAACAGATTCAAAAACTTAGTCCAGTGAAATTTTGTTATATTAAATGGAAAATGAATAGAAAAAACTAAATTGTAATTGGTTGACAGGATTCATACAAAGAAAACTCAAAATAAAATTATGGAAAACATGTATGGAAATTACTCATAAAAGATATCAGAATATAACATAAGATGCAGCTTTCTAAATCATAAAGAAAATAACCTATGATTTCTCCACAATGAAACGGAAAAATCTTTGTGTATTGAATAAATGCAATATTAACTTTTTAGAAAATTAAAAGAGCAGACAAACAATATAAATATTTTTCAAAGACAATGTTTTTTTTAGCAATGTTTCATTTAAACTAAAATTATTATATTAAACATGACTAGAAAAGAACACAATAAATAATATACTGAATAAAATAAAACATACTTGGTATAAAGTTTTTGCTTAGAATTCTCAAAATAAATATGATACACAAATGTCTCTAATATAATAATGAGACTCCTAATACCAAATTGAACTTATTTTTCCCACAATGAGAAATTTTTCATTATATTATCTATAGTATAAATCATAAATATATTTAATTTTAAATTAAAACATTGAAAAAACTAATTAAAAAAGTAAGAAAATTATTAGAAAAAAATTATTTTAAAAAATATATCCCTACAACTTGACTTTTATAGTGAATTTATGGATACAAATTATTACTTACCCTCACATTACTTGCTTGCCCAACACGTAAAGGTTCAGATAAACCAACTTGAAGCTGCGCAATATGAAACGAGGAATATATACCGATGACTTCCAGCAAACCATCATCCATTCTATACAGAAAAAGTCATGCAATAAAATCAAAATGCTTTCATAACATTTCATTGGTAGGATAATTAAAAGTACAATGATTAAAATAAGGGGGCTATACTTCCTATTTGTTAATAACTAATTTTCAAAGAAAATGCTGTAAAAAGTACCCCTAATTGATCTCAGAATGTACCACTTTATTAAAAAATATACCTTTAAAATTTTTTAGTTAACTATGAATACAGATTAAAAAAAATGTATATAATATTTTGACTTAAAATTACATATACTTTAAATTGTTAGGATATATATATATATATTTTAGTTTATTATTGAAAATTTTCCAATGTGTACAAAATATAAATATGCAGGTGGACTGTCTAGGTCTTAGTGGGTTAAATCCCATCAAAATATAATTTGCAATTTTGAGCCATGTCATGTGATGAAGCTGACAGCTTATTCCTAACATAACAGTACAACAACAGAGAAATTGAGCTTTACAAATATATATCAAAGCACAAAAATATCACATTAATTTCTTAGATTAACAATAATACAACAAGTTAATTTCCATGATTAGCCTATTGCGGAAATAATCCTCACAGCTACTTAAGATAGATATGAGAACATAAGCATTGGACAATCTAACTTTAAATTGAGAAATTTATGCGATGCAATCTAAGTGACTATAATGTATCTGTTGACAGTCATATGCAGATTCAAAATGTACTGAGGTTCCTGTAATTGTGTTAACAGATAGAACTCAACAGTAATTTGAAATCTAAAAATCTTTTTATTGTTTTAAAGAAATATTTTTAATTGCATATATAAGGGAGCACAGGTATACTTTTTTTTAATTAATTGATATTATTACCAATATGACTTTTTATTTATTTTATTACCGCATTTTTCATATTTTACATTGAGTTTTGCTCAAATTTTACTAATGCCAATTAAATTTGTGATGTTTCATAATATTTTTAATAAGAAAATATGGTAAAAAAAAAAAATACTTTGCTTTCTCAAATGCAGCATTTTGTCATAGAACTTGAAAGTTATATAAATTTTAACAGGTGTGGTAATATTTTAAAATGATTTTTAATGCATTTTTTCATACTAACATGTTAATATTTATTACATAAAATGAGTTTAAGACTAAATTTAGTGTTTGCAAAAGTATTATTAGACTATTCTCATTAAAATTTATTGTGTCAGACAAATAAGTATAAATTTTAATAAAAAGTTTAGTGCTCAAAGATAAACTATAAAAATTTTTAAAAATAATGAATTTAAAAAATTAAACTCATGCATTTTAAATATCATTCCTTCAGTAAGGCTAAAATTTGTATTTTAAAACAGACTAAAATTAAATATTGAAGATGTATACAAATTAGAATTATTTTTATAATAAATTTAAGGTTATAGGCTTCAATGCTAATCCTAATTATGGAAGAAAAGAAAACAAATGCAATAAAACGATTTTGATAGATAAATTAAAAGGAATTTGTAAATAAGTTTTAAAGAAAAGGAATCTTTTGAAAAATTAAGAAGTGTAATTTTATTTTAAAATGGTTGATTAAAAATGCTTTACTTACAATGAAATTTGTTTCTAAATTTAAAAAATTTGTTCTTTTTAATTTAAATAAATACAAAACAAAGAATAACATACTTGAAAAAATTTCAGAAGAAAAGAATAATTTAGAATTTTGTGTAATTGATTTTAAAGATAAAGTTAATGAATATTTAGATTTAGCAAAAGAAATATGTACAATTAAATATTTTCCATTAAACAAGTAAAGGTTTTCATAACTTTTAAAGGTAACTCAAATTTTTAAAAAATTTCAATAAAGTTGTTTTTGCCAAGAAAAATTAAGTTTTGTTAACCGGAAGTTAGGACATTACAGGAGACATTAATTTAATGGAGGAAAAAAAAAAAAAGAAAAAAAAAAAGAGATTTTATTTACGGGATCAAAATAAAGATTTAGAAAAAATTGAATTTAAAAAATGCTTAATTTTATGGATCAGGATTATTTATCCTCAAATTATAGAGAAAATATGATTGGCCAATAAAAGGTTTTCAGAATAGAAATTAAAGTAACTAAACATTAAAAATGATTATTTTAGAAATATTATATTAAACTTAATGGTTTATATTTAAACAAGTGACTGAGATTAATAAAATAAAAAATTTAAATTTATTATTATTGACAAAGCTGCAAACAATTTTTGTTTCATTAACAAATTTTTTTTTTAAAAAAATTATGTTAAATGAATAATTAAATAATATGCATTTAATTTATAAATTTTAATAAAAAAATATTGATGATAAGATTCTTTTTCTTACGAAAATTTTAAAAATAAAAAATCCTTAGTTATTTTTAAAAGTTAGATTTTACAAAGTATCAACTAAATTTTAATTTATTACATAGAGCACAAACTGCTATTATAAATTGTTTTCTGAAAGATTTCTTTTAATTTAATATCATTCAAATATAGCTTTAAATATCATTTAAAATAAACAAAAAATTTTTTTTACATGTTTGCTATAGAAATATTATGTCGGATTTTAAGCATAATAAAATTGAAATCATGAAATTTTGACATTGAAATATATTAATTAGTATTCTCTATAATAATTTATAAATAAAAATTTAATAATTTGTAAATTATAGGAAAGTTAACTCATCAATGATATAATGAAAAACATGATTCGTTAGAGCTTTGCAGAATATTATTGAAAATTATTTAACAGTTTGAATTTTTTTAGACAAAATAAAGGAATATTAATAGCAAAAGTTTTCTACACACTTTTAATACCTAATTGGATTTTTTAAAAAAATTTAAATACATTAAAACAATTCTATATATAGATTTAATAATTTTCCGTTAAAATTAATGCAAAATTTTTATTTGAAGGATTAATTATAAATTGAATAAATTTAAATTTTAATAGATTTAATTACTGGGATCTAAATATTATATTGGAAAATAACGATAGTAAAAATAAAATTTATGATAAAGGACAAGATTTGAGAATTGTTATTTTTTTAAATAAATTCAATACAAATTTCTAAAAACATGTGTTTTATAATATTTTCTAATCACAAGAAATAAAGAACATTAGTAATAATATCAAACAATTTATTGAAGCTACTGAAAAGATTGAAAATATGTTATCAAAAAAACTATTTTCCTTATGGTTTTGATAATTTAGATGACTTAGTTAAAAATATTTTCAATTTTTAAATAGTGAGATATTTAAGATTTGTCAAGCAGCTCCAACAAGTAAAGATTTGATCTGATGAATTTGAATTTTTTCTCATTTATTCATTTTTTATTAAATTCACTTATAATTCTGGTACACTTCAGCTTGAAAATTCTTTTCAAAGATAATGCTGAATTACTTACTGTAATTGGTTCCAATGAAAGATAGAATTTAGTTCTTAGATTTCCTTTTAGTATATTTTAAAATTAAAAATTATTGTTATTTTGATTAATTTTAATTATTTATATAAATTTAGATTGTTTTTTTTATTTTATTGATCTAACCAGAGCTTTTTAATCTTGTATTTATATGATTGATTTTAATATTATCTACTTATGTACTTTTTAAATTTTATTTAATAATGCATTTCTATTTTTGTATTATGCATTTCTATTTCATGTTTGAAGGCTTTGGTGTTCAAATGGGTCTTGCTTTTAAATACTTATGTCCCAGAAAAGCATCTGCCTAAAATTTTCAAAGACAACCCCTAAAAAAAAGCTTAACTCCTAATTTTATTATATTTGGTTGATTTTCTTAAATAATCCAACTTTAAACTGTGGCAACAGTTTTCTTAATATATAATTTGATGTTGATATTTTAAATGCTTTTATTGAATTAAATTTTTCTTGTCTTTTATTATTGTATTTATATATAATGTTTAAAAATGAGTGCTACATAATTTTTACTTATGTCAAATAAATTTGTAATATTTCAAAATATTTGCATGAAGATATGATAGTTTTTTTCTTTTGAATTAAAAAAAAACATTTTTAATTTTATAAATATACCATTTTATAATGGCTAAGAGTTAAGCAAGTATTTCAAAGTGTGATGAGTATTTTAAAATAATCTTTTTTGTTTTACAAATGCATTTTTTTCATTTTAACACACTTACACTCTAGTTACAAAATAACAAAAACTTAAAGAAGAGAAAGAAACAAGCTTTAGATTTAAAAAAAAAAAAAAAAAAAAAAAAAAAAAAAAATTTTACTCAACAAATGTAATATTAAATTTTCAATTTTCTGTAACTTCAAATTTAAAATTGCAAATTAAAATTGGGGGGGGGGGGGAAATTTCAATTGGTCAAAATAATGAAATATCAAACCTTTGAGCAGCAATCTTTTTATCAGGTGTTCCCATATTCCATGGAATTACACCACCTCCCCAGCTTGATATGTTTAATACAACCACAGCTTCCAGTTCAGGCAATTCAATCAATTTGTCATCTAAGTAAAGTTGCATCTTGTTTTGAACATTTTCACAACCCCGTTCTAACATATCTTTGGCCCCATAAATAAGATATAAAAACTGAAAAGAAAATTAGTGGTATAATTTAAAGTGTTTCTTTTTAACTTAAAGTTATTTAAAATGTGAATTAATTATACTATGATATTAACTTAAATTTTATTTACAGGAAACCTAAAATATTTTCATCAGGAATATATTTCTTACAACTAAATAAAAAAGATTTTCAAAAATTAAAAAAAAAAAACAAAGAAAGAAATTTAAGTGTAAAAACTTATTAGAAAAATTTATATTTTATAACCAGTGAAAAATATTGTTATATATATACCCTGTTTATTAATCTGTTCCCAAATAGATAAAATTTGGATTCTCGAGTTCGGTGGAAATTAAGAGCTACTAAAGCATCCACACCAACAGATGCGTAGTTATTCATGAAATGTTCCTGAAAAATAAACACGTAACATTAGAAGAGTAATCATGAAATAATAAAAAAAAATGTGTAATATTTTAAGACAAATAAAAATAATTGACAAGCAAACAAATTTAAAATATTTCCAAAAATTAAAAAATATGCAAAAAAAAAGTTTAAAGAAACAAAATACATTTTTTAAAAACAATTTTATTTATTTGAAAATGGCTGGGGAATGTTAAATAGGTCATGTTGTAATGTCCTCCAAGCGAAAAAATACTTCTGGAGATAGCAGGTCAAGTACTGAGGGTCTTTTGCTTGGTCCTGAACCTAAATTATGACCAGCAAGTAGCTTCTAACTAATTGATAGAGCCAAAGCCTGTAATAGGTACAAAGAGTATCCACATATAAACCTTTAACGATTGAAATGTGCAATCAAATTTAAGATATTTAATGCTGAATATCAAATGATTATTTTAAATGGTGCATAAGCAACAAAAAGGGAAATGCAACTCTCATTATCATTACCAAACATTCATACTTAACAAAAGACTATAGATGCAAATCAAGTATTATTTATTCACACACATTTTCCACACAGAGTAATTTTTACAAATAGATACATGACACATTATATCTGAATAGCAAAAGGATTATCATCAAAATATAGTTTGATTTGTTCCTTTTGTTAAACAACAAATACATTTTTAGAAAATTAATTTCTTACTAAAAATTCCCTGGAAAGAAATTTTTAAAAAAAGTTTTTTTTTTTTTTTTTTTTTTTTTTTTTTTTTTTTGTTTTGTTTTGTTAAGTTGTTTATTCTGGTATTTCTAAGACAAACACAATTTATTCTAATAAAAATTATGGGTTCAGACCAAGTCACGGTAGTCTACTTCATGTTAATATATATATATATA
>JAPDSC010036773.1:0-13468 GCA_026290005.1 Latrodectus geometricus
CCATGATTCAAAGCGACCTTTGAGTTACGATGACGTGTTCTCACGAGCCAGAAAACGAAAAAAACGAAAAAAAAAAGTTTAATTAATGTTATTACCTATTCCATACATAGTTATATTCATTTTTGCATACCTCTTTCGTATTAATATTCAAAGTAAGAGAAAATATTATTTATTCAACGCAACAATTTCGTTTTAAATTCACATGTTTCATTCATGTGTTCATTTTAAATTCAAAAGTCCATTCAAATGTTCAATATATGCTTCTTTGATCAATTTATCGTATATCAGTGATGCATTTTAAAAATTGAAATTTTATTTTCGAGAAAGAACACTTAATTAAATGTGGAACATATATGTGTATATTTAAAAACAAATTAAAAATTTTCGATCATTGAATTGAAATGTATCATGAAACTTTAGAGATACGTTTATTATATTGGATGCTCGTTTTTATTTAGAAATATTTAAGAATTTACAAACTAGTGGCATGTTCCTGATATGATCCCATAGACGCAATGATAATTTTAATTTCCATTTAAGAATTAAAATTTTTAAACATCTCTTTCATAAGAAAGATTTTTAATGCATCTTTCTTTTGTGATTATTTTTTTTAATATTATAGCCACTTTATTTCCTAACATAAATATAATTACATCAACTAACGAACTAATAGCAGAACAGCAGCAGCAACAATACTAATACATAGCAAGAAGTGAATAGATGTCGGGGAAATTCCTTGTTGCGCCTAGCGCCATCTACCTTAGGTTTTACACGGAAGGTTGCTGTAATTATAGCTGCTACAATATCTAATTTTTTCATTTTATTTAGGTATTTATTTTTTGTTTCATAATTGAAAAATTTGAATCGATGTTTGTACTAGGGAATCGTAAATCTTTTGAAATATCAATAGCTAATTACTCTACACATTGAAATCCATGATTTTTTTTACAATATTTGTGGAATTCTTCTCATTTAATCGAATTTCCTTCTTACATCCCTCGATCAGAATATAATTTATAGCTTTATGTGAAAATATCGTAAGGTACTTTTGCAAAGGATATGGTTGCAATCGCTTTACCTAAAAAATTAATTCACCAAATCTATAAAAATTGAAATTCCTAAGATTTGACATGTCAATCTATACGTAGAATAATGTCTAGGGCATTTTAACCAACTGACTTTTTAAAGAAACCACCGATACTGTAGTAACCCAGAAACACATTTACCTGGCGACATTGAAGGAAGTTGAGTTATTTATTCATGAGGTTCGACAAAGAAAGATGTTTGACATAATCTTTCAGGCATTTTTCAGTGTGGACTCAAATGTTATTTGTACGTAAATAAGAAATATCAAATAATTCAATAATGGTGAACATAATGAATACTGCATGGCTTATTTGATCACTTGATCATAAAAGATATACCTTGGTTTTTTACGACAATCTTAGTAAAAAGGTATAACTCTATGGAATGGAAACATGCATCAAATCCATAAATAAAAATAAGTAATAACCGTTTTCTGAATCGAATAACTTTCCAGGAATTTTCCTTGAAGATTTGTTGGAGCTAATATGAAGTATCTGTAATGGTAATGCTATAAAAATAGTTGTACTCGTAATCATTTTGATTAGATAAACTAAGAACAACTGATCATTTGAAGATAGATGTTTTCTGGAATTATAATAATTTACATCTGAAGTCAAATTACCCTCCTTTTCATCGTTTGAAAACATCTCAGTTTGAAAATATTGTTCTAGTTATTATACATATTTAAAAGAGTAATCAATTTTAATTAAGAGAAAATTTCATTTTTATAATAAAAGAGTACAATATATAAATCTTAGTAAATCAAATAATAATATTTAAAACACTGTTTTTTATTTGCATTTTTAAATCTTCTGTAGGATTAATTTTAAACTATGCAGAAATATTTAATTGATGAATTCATTTCAATCAGAAATTGACTTCCAATTTTATTTTATTAATGTATGCAAATAATTAATTTTTCGGCAACTAATTATTACAGTCATTTATCATAATATAATAAAATATCTTTTATTTAAATCTGTTTTTATTTACAGGAAAATAGAAAGGTACCGGTACCTCTTTCAAATGGTAAGTTAAACTTTCCATACAAATAATTTTAATATCATTTTAAAGTATATAAAATATTTTTATGATTACATTTGGTATTACTCTGAGTTATAAGTTGTTTTTTAAAGCTCGCTATTAGGATTTTTATCTTTCAGCACTATAAAAGTGGAAGAGATGGCATCTTTATATACCCACGATGGCACACACAATGGGACAGCCAGTGGGCGTGCCATTGTGACTCCGAATGTGGGAAGATCTTCGTAATTTAGGAACAAGGATCAAACAAAAGACATCCAGAGGTTCAATTTCACATGGTGGATAAGATATATTTTACAAACCCCAGCTATTTCATATTTACATGATATATATTTTATATACATTTACAACCAGAAAACTTAAGACGAATCTTCGGTTAGGTCGGGATTCGAACTCAGTAACTACCGATAAATGAGAATGATGATCTATAAAAAATTTTACATGAAAAGTCTTGGAAAACATGATCTTATCATCTAGATTTAATACACAGCGATAAAAAAAATTAACATTAAAAGATAGTTTGAGAAAAAAAAAAAAGTGTGTAGAAATTAAACGAACTCTTTGGCGATAGCAAGAGGTACTCTTCCGTAACGGGAGCCCATGCAACACTCGCAAAACAAAATCATTAAATTTGTGTTCGTAATTTCCAATGTATGACTTAATAACAATTCAAATTTCGTTAATTTTTGCTGCTTGCCCTTTTCTTTTGCATTTTTTACTTTACTTCATACAGAGTTTATACTTTGGGAATCATCTATCATAAGAAGTTAGCAGAATATTTATTCCAATCAAGACTTCTTATGAATATAAATTAATACTTTATTATTAATTTTTTTGTTTGGTGATAAAATAAAAAAAAGGTTTTGCCAATAGATCTCCGAAACGGAACAGCACTCTAATGCTTCTAATTTCTGTTCCAACATGAAAAAAATGTGATCAGCAAGATATCAGTCTATAAGAAAATTGTAAACTGTATGCTAAGTGCAGTTAAAACTTCCGCCTACACACACAATTTAAAAAAGTGTGAGTGATATTGAAATTAAGAAAAAGATTTCTTAATTGAATAAATTATGCTTCTCCAATAATAGTTTTTAAATGCTGTAACTTTCACATAGGTTAGTGATCAGGAAAACTTAGTACAACAAATCGTTGATGTATTATATTTTGGACATTATATATTATACAAAACAATGTTATAAAATATTGAGCATCAATGGGCAACTTATAAAAAAAAATGTGTTTTAAAAAAGCACATAGTGTTTCAATGTCTTTTTACATTTTCTTCCTTTGTTAGTTAAACATCATTTGCTAAATCAGATAAATTCTGTTCCTTTTTTTTTTCCTACAAATTTATTAATTTTAAGAAAATTAAAGACGTTTTATTTTTTTTAACAATCAAATGGTATTTATGGCCGCGTTGGAAATAATCTTAAACGTGAAAACAATTTCAAGTTTTTTGTTATTTTTTTTATTTTAATATCCCTAGGTTATTGCTTTAAGTGCTTTCTCAGGATATTCTTATAGAAAGTTGGCCATATTAGCAAGGTGCAAGAAGGAAACTCAAAAAACTTTCCAGTGTCCTCCTTAGGCATGCAGAAAGTCGGGGAGTTTGCATTCAATACTTCGTAGAAGATATCGTACTGGTTAAAAGTTGTTGCAAGGCGTTTGAGTATTCAATTTGTAAAGCCTCCCGGAAATACTTTTTTACAAACTTTGGAATTTATTCAGATTTGGCAAGGAACGAAATTCGGTACGATCTAAAAAGCTCACCTTATAAATCTGGATGTAAAAAATAAAAGTGCACCGCATCTTTTCGGTAATTAATTAGGATAAAATTAAGTAGAATCGAATCTTGAAACTTTCACTCGAAAGAAAGACCACTAGTCCTTGGTTAGCACATATTAGGTTCGTTGCATTAGTCATCCTTTATTATATATTCTTATTCTATAACTATCAGGCTAGATTTGTGTTCTATATTGTATATTAAGAGATATTTAAGATTAGTTTTCACTCTGATCTCAACCCATGTGTTAATAAAACCACGGTGACTTAATGACATTGTTGATGAATTGGGAAATGATCTTGTGGATATTGATCCTCTTGGTATTTTTTCTGTATCTTGAAGTCGCCATTAGTGAATATGATGGATTTTTGTTGGGTCAGTATTCGAGCTCACCTATAAAATACTGGGAATAGAACTCATTTTTAATAGGTGATAGATAGTAGGTTTATTGCTCACTATCAACCTATCTAACTAAAAAGTAAAGCACTTCTCATATAAAAGTACTTATATGCTAATTATTTTCAATTCTCATATTTATTCACTACACTTGACTAAAATCAATTAATAAACTTTTCTGTGAGTCATTATTAACTGATGTATATACATATTCAAAAAATATTTAAAAATATGAATTAAAAATTTTATTTCCAGTGTCAGAATTAATTTATCAGTATCCAGTTAACACAATTATAATTCAGAAAATGATAATTATTTTGTCACCATAAATTATATTTTCAGAAGTTCTGCTTGCTGTTCACAGCTGTGGAATATGTGGATCTGATATCCATAGTTGGAAACATGGTTGTTTTGGCGAATACGCAGTGAAAGAAAATTTGGTGTTAGGCCACGAAGCTAGTGGAACTGTAGTGAAAGTTGGTGAAAATGTTAAGAATTTAAAACCAGGTAAAATTTAGTATTCTTAACTTATTTTATACGCCACTTTTTTTAAGCGAAAAAGCATTTTTGCTTTCTAATTTATAACCAGATTTAATATTTTTATCACTTTTTCATAACTATTTCTAAGAAACGCAAAATATGTAGGGATTATATCCACATTTTGTTTGTCTCCCGAATTCTCGTCGGTGGAATGAAATTTATTTAAAGAATTTTTTTTTCTTTTTTTTTTAAAAAAAATCTTTGGCTAAATTAAAATGAGAGCAATTTTTTCTTTACAAAATTTAGATCTGTTGACACTGACATTATGTGAGTAGATGAGTGAGGTAAAATTGAAACACTATTAACTACGGAAATATTTATTAAAAGAATAAGCATACGAATTTTTAAAAATAATGCATATTATGCACATTTTGATTTGTCTAACATTTTCTTCACAGCATAAGTTATTATATTGGAACAAGCATACATTCGATGTAACTAGGGTTGCAAGATTCAAAGAAAAGTGCTGTTGCCAGAATGTGAAATAAATAATGTGACACAACTGCCACAGTTTAAAATGGTGTATTGCATTACGAAATGAGTTCTCTATTATAGACCAAATAAAAAAGAAATCGAATGAGGTGTGAGACGATTAAAAATTCAATTTAGTTATGAAACTACTAAAGAATTCGGATCTTTTTCATTCGGGTTCCAATGCATTTGTGATCAGTGGCATGTTGGTGAAACATCAAACACGTTCATCCAGAGAGCTAAAATAATACAATTTTGAAAATCGAAAACATAATAAATATTGTTATTTATTTATAAGTTATGCAGAATGTTAGAAAAAGAAAGATGCAATGCCGTACGAGTATTTTCTCCACCCCCTGCGGTTACGCATAGATGACAATTTTAACGGATGAGAAGGAATGATAGCTCTCCGTTCTTGGAGGGAGCAGAGTTCCGGAATGTTTGTTACTTTAAGATATTTACAACGAACTCACATCACTCTTAATTAAAACTTAAATTAATTACAATTGTTGTAAACGAAATGTGGAAATAAAACAATGTCTATGTCTTAAGTCAACTAGAGAATGTCATTCTGAAATAAGTTTTATTCCAATACCTTGCAAAGCACACATAATAAAGATTTATTGTCGTAATGACTCAAATGACACTTTAATTTTAGAAAATTTAAGTAAATATTGTGATCCATACAGTTAAAATATTGATGGGTATTGTACTGAAGCACATTACGTAGATAATAATTTTTAAAGTTGAGATCAGAATTGTTTCTTGTGAATGTAGTTGTATATTTTTATCAAGAATTCAAAGTTAAATTTTTATTATAAACAAGAGTTTTTTATTTTTTGTTCAATAAATTCCAATTCTTACTGTTTAGTTCTTATCATTATTTAGTTTAATTCAATTTTATCTCTAGGATCATTAAAAAATTAAAATGACCAGCATGTAGTTCGACAGTCATTTCTTTTATAAAAAGAGATCCTTTTCTGAAAAGAGATAGAATACAGTTTAATACATTCTTTTACGTAATGCTGATTTTGATATATCATTTTGTGAAATATAAATTTTATTTTAAAATAGTTTGTTTTCAAATATTTTGCTTTATTTTGAAAATCTTATCTTTAGAATAAAATATAAGGGGAACCTTAAGTAGATTGAAGAGATATTAATTAATTTTTTTCAAAGTTAATTAATTTGATCTTAGGTGCCAAGATCTATCAAGAAACATGGAAACATATGAAAATAATAATTTTGTCTTGTGGGGTTTTATGAGTAGTTTTTAATATTTTGATCAAACTGCAAGTAATCTTCGTTTATTAAAGGCAAAACATTCTAAGATTTTTTTTAAACTTATTAAATTACGATTATTTTGGAAGATAGAATCTTCATCAGAATTTCAAAAATAATTTTTATTTCTCTGCTAGTGTACATTATTATATTGGGTTGTTCGGAAAGTTATTTCGTTTTATATGTAAATGAAAAACATATAGGGAATAAATATTTTATTGAGTTGTATATTGTCATTTCTAATCCAATACCTTTTACAATGTTTCTGGTCGTAGCATGATTTTATACCCGTAAAATAGTTGGTTTTTCTTGAAAAACCTGATTCAGGTTGAGGAAAAACGAAATGACTTTCCGAACAACCCAATAGTATAGTACTAGATTAAAATTATCTTGTAAGTATCATTGCCGAGCTCTTTGGTGCTAATTGAGCGTTTTATCAAAACTTTTAACAATTTCTGAAGATTTCGATAGATAAGAATTCAGTCAGTACTTAAAATTCTTCCTTCATAACATTAAAGCTTGGAAAACATTTTAGTTTCACTGTTTTTAAAAGTAGTTCGTGATTTTTTTATTTTTGATATTTTTCAACCAATTATTCGTGTATATCACACATTTTTCATTGCAGAAAAAAAATCATTGTTAAACATATTGCCATAAAGATTTTCATTATAATGCACAAGTATTTAATTAGATGGAGTTATGCTACTCTCAGCTAAAATGAATTCATTGTAATTTTTCATGTTTTTTAAGCACAAATGGTTATTGAAATATATTTCCGTATCACCAAATAAACTTGAATATCTATATATTGTAGCATTTAATTTTTAGGAGACAAAGTCTGCATTGAACCTGGTGTACCTTGCGGGCAGTGTGAGTTCTGCAAAAAAGGGAGATACAATCTTTGTCCGACCACAAAATATGACCATCCTAACCCAGGAAACGGAGCATTATCTCGTTATTATTGCCACAATGCTGATTATTGTCACAAGTGAGTATTATTGACTTTTTCTGAATATTTGTTAAACTTTAATTTAATTTTAACGAACTTAAAAAACACGTGTATTTGCATTCCCTTAAAACCTGTAAATTGAATACTTTCGATGGTGATTTTTTGTAAACTAGATAAAAAAATGTAAGGTGATAAGCTAACAAAAATATTGAATATTGCATATGATTTATTCAACTCACTATCACTTCGCATATTGTTACATTTCTTACTTGTGATGTTAAGTAAAATATTATGATGTGTTTCCAACTGCTCTTTTCTGCTGAGTTAAGTTTATTACAAATTCCATTTTCGAGTAATTTTATACAGAGTCAAATATAATGGATATGATCACAGTACAAAGCATAATAAAATCTAAACCTTCATTCCTTCTTCCTTATTGCAATATAAGGACTTTTCTTGCTATTAGTCTTAACTATATACTTAACTTGCGATACAGGAATAATTTTTCTATTAGAAATTGCATCATTTCTTTATTTAACATTGCTTTGCATCATATTATCTTGCAGAATCAGACATACTTCGTTTAGATTTCATTTTGACCATAATTACATGCAAGGCTGATGATTATATGAAATTTAATCCTAATACAACAACCCATTGATGATGTAAAATCGTTAGGTCTCATGAAAAATGTTAATTCAGCTATGTTTATCCATTTACGCTACCTGTTTACTTTTTAATCAAAAACTTGACCAAATCCAGTAATTTTGATTACTTTTCAAATATTTTTCAACAGAATAATCACCTGAACTAACATTTTCCTCACCAAATTTTTCATATGACTTACGGAAAATCATTTAAAAGTTGATGAGACTTATTCTAGTATCTTATTAACATAATAGTTTACAATTAATTGAAAATATAATAAAATTTTGGCAATACTTGTACGACAAATTATCTAATACTAAATAATGCATTTCACTTAACATAAGGTATTCCATGGTAAATAACGTCTCTTTGACTTCATTTATGCATTATAGAAGCATAAGTAAATAGGTTATATGTTATTAAACAGGAAAAAAACCAACTTAGCTGACATTTAGTGATGAAAAGTGGAACTATTGTTGGAATAATTAACCATTCCGGCTTTAATCAATGCATTTGGAAAAAAAATCAAGGAATGCATTGTCTCTATGATCACTTTAATATTAGATTGCTCAGAATTTTAACTACCATAGCCAGTATGATAATCTTCACTCAGTTTATCATAGCAATGCTTGTGAAAATATTTACAATCACGTTTAAAAAATGTTAATTTTATTTATATCCCTCATGAATTCTTTGCAATCATATTTGGTTATTTATGAATATTGTTTCCTTTATAAAAAAAAATAATTGTGAAATCTTAAGAGATATTTAAAAGAATATTTACTTATTGGATATTTAAATGAATATTTATTTATACATATTTTTACCATCCAAAATTTTCTGAGTCAAAACTACAATATGTATGAAAATTATAAGAAAAATGAAGAAAAAACTTAAAATAAGAATCAGACTAGTATGCTGATGATGGACCAAGAAGAGGACATCTAAATGCGAAGATCTAAGTCAAAGTAATACCTGATATTTAATTTACTGTTCAAAAGAAAAACAAATTAGCAATAAAAATAAAAATTAGGATTTCTGAAACCAGTTTACTATCCAGGAAAAAAATATTATTTCGGTAGCGTAAACAAGGCCATCGGAGCACAGCTTTTAAGAATATGAAGACTTATTCCAATATCTGGGAGTATTTCATTCATAAAAAGGGGTTCTATTTCTCTCAAATTTGAAGAGACTTTATTTCTCGGGAATTTGCTAGTTCTTTGGTCTGGCAACAAATACTTGTAATGAAAATAGCACATATAATCTCAGGTAATCTCAATATGACAACAAACGAAATGAATTTAAACCAAGAAACTTCGAAACCAAAGGGTCTTTCAATCTTGGAGTGCGGGGAAATATTGCTAATACGAAACAAAAATATGAAAATAAATTGCATGAATTATAATCTCGGGGAATAAAATGAGATATTGGAGCTTTTCATGCATTTCTCTAAAAGGCGAAAGCAACTGAAAATTGGACTAAAAGAATATCTAAAATAGGAAAAACTCAAATGTGAGATTCAAACTAGTCACTCTATAAATAAAAGAATATGTTCAAATGTGCAAATGAACATTTTATTTTCTTGCAGAACTTTTTTTTTCAATACTCTATTTAAATTCCATTGATGTGAATCAAATATTTTATAAACTATATAGTGGTATATTAAAAACAATTAGTTATTGAAAGTTTTTTTTTTCAAATGGCGGGTGCTGGATGATTAACCCTTCGCCAAAACAAAGCCTGAAACTGCTACTCATTTATTGTTATCCAGTAGGCATCTGTGAACGCAAAGTCACAGAAGCGAATAGCATTACTGGCGTGACACCACCACAAACCCATTTATAGGCTGGGCCACATTCATCATCACAGATGAAATTAAAAGGAAACACAAAGGGAAAGGAACATTCATGGTCGAACCAACAGCATAGGAGTCAGTAACATTAATCACTAAGCCACAGTTTTTCAAATGTTAGAAATTATTCTTATGTTGATTAAAAGAAAAATTAAGTTCTAAAAAAATGGAAATAGAAGCAGACACATTTACAAGTGGGTTTTAATATTAAAGTAATTTTTAAAAATTGCAGAACCATAATATAAGGTTCATAAATGGCTGAGGAAGAAATAAATGGGGAAGCGCTTTAATTGACATCAATGCTCTTTAATGAATAAGTATTTCAAGATATATTTATATATATATGTGTGTGTGTGTGCGTGCGCGCGCGCATATATAATGAATATCTGTCATTCTAAAAGCTTTATTTTAATGCAGACTATAATCAAGAAATTTTAGCTGCAATAGATGACTTTAAAAAATGTCATCCAAAATGACAAAAATTAAAAATTTTATAGAAGTATTTCATTTCTATAAAATTTAAATTTTACTACTGAGATAACTCATATAACGGATAAAATAAATAGCATACATCTTTTGAGTTGGGAATATTTTACTACAGGTAAAGTTCTTGAAATATTTGTTACTTGAAAATTGGGAAACACTATATTTTTGTTCTTTATTAGATTACCACCTAATGTTAGTTTAGAAGAAGGAGCGTTAATGGAGCCCCTTGCTGTGGCTGTTCATGCTTGTAGAAGAGCTGAAGTAAGAGCTGGAAAATCAGTCCTAATATGTGGCGCAGGTATGAATACAATTGAATGAAATATTATTAATAATGAGAGAGCGGAAGAACTTTCTGTGTAGAACATCACTGCTGCCTTTTTCATTAATCCAAATGCATGCATATAGCATTGTATCGGTGTGAAGATTTTAATCCTAGTACTTATATAAATGTATGTGGTTATCAAAAATTGATACTTTTCAGTTACTCAGGTAAAATCTATATAAAATAGGAACTTTAATCATTCTAATCATTCTTCACATAATTTTCAAAACAATTTTAACAAAGATATATTTCTCTAAATTGTATATCATTCCACATACAAATTATAAAATATTAAAAGTTTAGAATTAATTGTATTCTTCGAAGTAACATCTCACTTTGTCTTTACGTGTAACGTAAGACTATAGATTTGCAGGAACCGGAATTTCGAAGCATTTTAAATTTTTTAAGAAAATTACAAAAATTATTAGAATTTTTTATGTACTGAATATTACAAATTGAAGGAGATAAATATATATTGAAGTCGATTTTCTTTGAAGTATTTGAAATATTAAAATTCTCGTTGCAATATACCTCTCACTATGGATGTGTGCCGATTTTAAGTGGTCGAAATAAAAATTTTTGTAAGTTAATTTAGTTAATTTAATCCCATGCAAAAATTACGAGAGATACGAGAATTTGGAAATTGGGAACACGAGATTGTTAGAGTCGTTATATTTCATATAAAATTATCTCGCTAAGCAACTAGTTTAAGAATGTAGCTCGGAACTGCAGTTACGAGTAGCAGCAATTTGAATTGAAGTAAAAAAAGTTAGTGTTTGTATTGAATAATATGTACTAATATATTATTGAGTGATAAACTTTCTCTATAAATATAAATATCTCATATTTTATTTTAATTCCATCTTGTGAATATATATTGTTTAAATTTTATTTTATCTAATTTGTTTATTTTATGAATTTTTTTAACATTGTTGCATGATTGGGGCTTTAAGTTTCCTTTTTCTTTTTGAAATGATGATTTAACTCTTGAAAATTAAAAAAATCAATATTTAGGGAAGGGATTGTGGAATAATATGTTTTGCTATTGAGATGCTTGAGTAATTGTTTTAAATCAAAGCATCTCAAAATTTATTCAAATTGATTCATTTTTTCAAGTTTCTACAAAATTAATTTTCAGGTGCCATTGGGCTAGTGACGCTCTTAACTTGCAAAGCTATGGGTGTTTCAAATATATCAATAACAGGTAATATTTATACTTATTATTAAGAAGTTAATCATGTACCTTGTAGAACAACATTGATATCAAGGAGACATTAAAAGAAACATTAATCTCTTTTAAAGCAAAGAATGTGTTCTGACCTTTTATTTATGTTACACAAAACCATCACAGCCTTTAATAACTGTATTATGTTAAATTAGAAAATGAATGTATGAAAGCAAATAATCAAAATGTACTTTTGAATAAGAAAAAAATATAATATTTTTTAAATTTGCTTAATATTTGATGTTTTTAGAATTTAAGGGGAACACTTCTATATTATAATTTATAAAGATAATTTTTAAAAGTTGTGACTTAAAAATTATCTTAATAAAATTATAATATATAAGTATTCCCCTAATATGAAAAGAAGTATTTTTTAAATTTTTACTCTCATCATTTAAATTTCTGATTTTATAACTTTCAAAATCATGGACAATAATAGCATTGTAACAATATTTATTAGTCTTACCACTGAAAAAGAAATAAGTTTCAAAGTTTTTAAATTCTCAAACATTAATGTAATTAATACAGCTAGTTGCTATGAAATGAATGCTGTTCTCGGTTGAAATTTTCAAACAACTGTTGATTAATTAGTATTGTGCCTTTAATTTCAAGTAGTTATAGTTTCAATTCCACTTTCGGAACGACTTCTCTTAATATGTTTTAAGAGTTAAGTTCTTTGTAACTGTTTGAATACTTGAATGAGACATCTGAGAAATTCTAAGAGAAACATATAGACAAGAAACACTTAAAAAGATTTAATTAAACATTTCAAATAAATGCGTCTAGAATAAATATCAAAAAATTAATGAAACCTGGTATTATATTCTACAATTGATGGCCTGTTTCAATCAGTAAACTTTCTAATCCATGTTGATATCTTAGCAGATATTGAATTCATATGTTATCATTTTTTCAAGTGTTTCTTGTTACTTTTGCTGATTATGAGAAAAATGATTCGGTATGATTAACTAACATGAGATGATATCCCAGTTATTTTTAACTGGAAATAAATTATAATATCATAATGACTAATTAATAATCATGAAGATTAGAGTGTTCTTCTTTTCATGATTTTAATGGAAAATATCTTATAAAAATATTTTCCATAGACTAGAATCATAAAGATAAGGCTTTGAACAAAAATAAGATTTTGGATGGTCTACATAAGACTACAGGAAACCTCATACCAACCATATAATGAACTTTGGGGCTTCAACAAACACTGAATCAGTGATGTAATCTTAATGTGTGGCTCCCTAAATTAAGATGTTAGACCCGTTTGGCGTTCTAAAGTTATAGTTGCTTTTTTTTAGCAAAAAAAATTGGATTCGTCATAATCAAAGCTAAAATTTTAATTACTAAGAAATTATTTCTAGAAATGTATC
>JAPDSC010036779.1:3606-15809 GCA_026290005.1 Latrodectus geometricus
CATAAATTAACTTGCTAGTAATTAATATAAAAATATTAGCGTAAGAAAAATAATGGCTAAAAAAAGACAAAAATAAAACAAAAATGATGATTGGCATAAACGTTTAATAATAATTAAAGCCTGTAAGAATAAAAGGAAAAAGAAATACGAAAAACAGCTTCAGGATGCATTTTAATTAAGGAGAATTTAAAGCTAAGGAACAAACAATGATATTAAAGAGCAAACTAAGGCACAAATTTTAGATAAATTTTTCTATAAAAATCTAATCTAATTATTAAACTGTAACTACTGAATTGAGTATTGCAAAATTTATTATCAAAATTTTTATGACAAACAGTTATCAATATCATAAATACGAAAGGCAACAGGAGTTTTAAATAGCAGTTAGTCATTAAACTGAAAATAAAAGTATTATATTTTTTAATAATTTTTAAAAGAAAAAAATAGGCTTCAATAAATACGTCTGTGTAATTTAATAGAAAAAGAAAATCTTTTAATATAGGAAACAAAGAATTTATTTTAAAATATTATTTATTTTAAATAAGTTAACAAAGTTTTACTTTTTTTCAATTTTATCCCTTTTTATCATTTGAAAATTTAAAATTAGTGTGACTACTAGTTAAAATTTAAAGACTGCCTTGAACATACATTTTTTTAAATTTTAAAAATATCCAATTGGGCAATATTAAAAAATAATATTGTGACTTTTAACATGAAAATAATGAAAAGTTTTTATCTACACAATTTCATCTGGCAAAATATATATATACTTATGCAATAAATAAGTGCTCATTAATGCTTATAATATTCAGCAGGAATTTTATCAGCTACAAATACATTGCTGTTTATTTGTATATCATACATAAATATGTATTTTACAAAGTATCATAATTCAATAACTATGTTCATCACACTCACTCTTGAAATTCTACACAATGAAATATATATAAATAATCTAGTCCTAGAAGCAAATTTGTGAAATTTTAAATTTTAATTTGATATTTCAAGATAATATTTCTGAACGTTTAATCTCATATTACTTTTACAAAAATATTTAAATAATTTTTTTTAATTTATCATTTTCTTATTAGACCGTTGAATGTTGTCTTATATTTTAAAATCATAGCTTAAATTCAAAATACATAATTTCTTAATTTTAAGTATATATATAATTGATTAACAATATTAATGAATTTTTTATTCATTCTAAATGAGGATAACTTATGCTTTCATTAATACTTTTGAAGATATGAGTAAGCAATTATAAATTTTATCTAATATTTCGAAACCGTATGTTAGCGTTTTCGCTTGAATAAATACAGCTGTTAATAAGCAAGAGATTCTCACAGCTATTAACACTCTTCAGTTATGGTGATAATTATAGTACTTTGTCTAATTCTGATATTTCATTTTCTTTTTTATATTAAACTGAAGTGCTAAGAACTGAATATAGGCGCATAGTTCAAAGATTCGCAATTGAGAATTTTCTTAACATTATTGCTACCAATTCCTATAAAATAAATTTGAAGTCAAAAATGTTAAACTATAATTAGTGACGCTTTTTACTCAGTGATTATATATGAACCCAATAAACTGATTTTTATGAAATTTACTAATTACTAAATTTACTAATTTGAAGTTTTATTTAAATTTATTTACCACTTATTTATTGCTCATTAATACAGTTTCTCCTTATATTATTTTTCCTGTAAAAGCTTTTCCTCTTTGTTTACTTAGGGGAAAATATTACTTTTAGATTAAAACTTAACATTTATCACTCTAATATTCCCAAAAAAAACCTTCTTTTCTTATGTTAATCTGTATATTTATAACTTATGAAGCGCTTAAGAAACTGAGCAAGACAAATTGATTAGTTTAATAAATAAAATCTTTCTTTAAATTTATAAACTTTGATATTTATAAAAGGAATTACTAAAATAATTCAAGCACAAGTCATAAACAGAACATATTTATAAGAGGAATACTTTATATTTTCTAAAAAAATAGCAAGTTTTTTATTATACAATATTTGATGCTCCAGATGGATTTAAGTTTTGAACATAAGTTGAAAACAAAATTCAGTCGATCATATTTAAAACTTAAGCTGTTAATGTTTTATAATTATAATCATTTGTAAATAAATATAAATATTATGTACAGAAATTATGTTGTTTATATTAATCTTTATTTTACATTAGTATGCAGTTTTATTCACCATGAAATATGTTTTTCAGGCTAAACCTAATTATAATAAAAAGATCTTTGGATAAAATTGTTCATAATCCAAATATATTCTTAAGTGGTTAATGAAAACCACTTTCAACCAGAATATTTGGTTAAAAACGATGCTATAAAAAATTCATTTCATTATTTATTTCAAACATACACTTATGGTCTCAATTAATAATGATAAAAAAAGATGATTACTTTCTATTTATTTACACAAATTTTGTGTGAATTGTTTTTTCTGTACATCGCATGATCTTAACTAAAATCACATATTGTTCTAATTGTTTTATTTTTATCAATGAAATATGTCTTACTGATCAAGATACATTATCTGCTTATACTCAATAAAATCTGTACATTAAAAATACAAGTTAGTTAGAAACGCTATAAAATATACAATATGAAATTAAAATACATATATAATATCAAGTATGAAAGTTAAGTTTGAATATAATATAATGTCTTAAGGTATTATAAAATAAAATATATTAGTAATCAATATAAGATTAAATATCTATATCGCTGTTAATCATGTTTATTAGTGCTTATCCGAATAAATTTCTCCAGTATAGGAGTTTCCGTAAAGATATTGAAAGCCTAAAATTCTAAAGAAATTATATTTTGTGTTTGGGGTTTTAATTGTATAAAATATCTACAAAAAATCAAATTAATAAAAAAAACTTTAGAAAATTTTATTATTGCTATAGTTAAAAAGTGTATCCTTGGATTCAAGATAAAAATTTAAATTATGGAATAGATATTATTTCTTTAATATAAGGGTATAATTAAGAATCTTCACTCTAATAATTTACTCTCTTCACTCTAATAATAATCTCTTCACTTTATTATTAATTAAATTAATCCCCTATAAATTAACAAAAGACGTTTTTGAAATTAGTAAATATGAATTTTATCCATGTTTATTAATATTTTTTAATTATTTATTGCAATGGGAACATAGTATATTCAATCTTAATGATTTTTTTCAAACATATTATACTATCATCAACAAAAAAAGAAAATTTGCAAAATACGTTGACTTCCTAAAGAATATTTAATTTTTCCTTAAATACGAGAAAACACTTAACTGCAATCACTTACTCTATTATAGTATCCATCGGTTACCATAAATCAATATAAATTTGACTGCAGTAAGTATCATGGAGTTGTTGAATATTGCAGCTAAAAAATAGGAGTTTTAAACAAGAGAAAATAAGCAATGAAAACAGGAGAAAATAAGCAGTGAATGGGTATTATATCATACAGTGTTTTTATTTAATATTCTATTTCTGATCATATAAATAAATATAAAATGTAATGCTTTGTTATAAAGTAAATTATTATTTTCATATTATAAGGCAATTTTTTCTTATAGTAAAAATCTTAAAATAAATTTTAAAATTAACCTATTAAGTATATAAACTATATTAAGTCAAAAACTACCAAATATGGTTCAGTTGGAAAAGTGGAGCAGCGCCATATTGTCAGCCTGGCTGGCACACGACAACAACAACAACAAGTCAAAAACTATATTATAATAAACTATTATATTAACTATATTAAACTATTAAGTCAAAACGTAAATTTGAAGTTATATTTTGAATTAGTAGTTCATTTTTACATAAATTTAGAAAGAAAAGCAAACAAATATGAATGAAATATTAAATATGAATGTGTAATTTAACTGCTTGGAAAAGAAAAATTTTCAAAAGTAATTTTAATTTTTATAGTTGTTTCATTTGTATAGTCGTTTAATTAATAAACTTACTTCATATAGTTGTTTAAAAGATACATTTTGAAAAACAAAAATGCACTTTTCTATTAATAATATTTAACTACTGTCTGCATTGTTGAAGTAGTGTCATTTTGTTCTGAAGAAATATAGCTACTTCACTCTGTATGAAAATGACATATTTCTAGAAGTTTTTCTGCATCCTTATCATGCTTTTCTAAAGAAAATATTAAAGTTTTTTTTTTTTGATTATTATATGAGGCTAAATGTCGCTAATTTGCGTAGAACAGAAAATTGACAAAAGATGTTCTTTCATAAATGAATATTACTATGTGTAACACATTTTAAGAAATATAATAATGGTGTAAAAATACATTAATGCATAAAAGGTTATTTCCAAAATATAATGCATTATAAAAACATGGCTTTAAATTCCAAAACTAAAATTAGATGCCAACTCTGCATATAATACAACGAAATAAAAAACATTTTGTGACTCGTTCATCCTTTACCTTGAAAATAATGTCCTGATAAAATAACTACTTTTAAGTGAAATAAAGACAAAAAAAATTAATATCAAAATATAAAGAATATATGTGTTTGATGTGTGATAAATAGTGATATTTATGAAGGTAACTTAAAACTTATACACCTGGTGACAAGAATTTAATTACGTTGTAGATATTTTCTACGACATTATATATTTTGTTTTTAACATTCTAAACAATAAAGAAATTTAAGTACGTAAATAATGATTTTTCTTTGTTATAGGACTGCGATATAATTACATTTCATTACAAGAACCATACATATATGTCAGCCAAATAAGTTTATTTTGTATAATGCGTGGCTACTAGGATTTTAATAATCCAGCTCTATAAAGGGGTAGAAATGATGACACCGTATATATTAGATTATACAAGTTGTGAAAATTAAGTCCAATTATTTATTGATTTTAATGTTATATTCTAATTTTTTCAATTAATAAGATATTGTTGAAATAGTTAAAACATATTCCCACACATGTTTATTGATACTTTTTCTGTGAAAGCTTATATATTTTCTTGATTTGCAGAGAAGATACTTCATGAAATAAATATTACATTTATAAGGAGATATCATTATAAAAATATATAAATCATTAATTCTGTATAATTCATTATCATTATAAAAATGTATAATGAAGTTAATGTTGAAAAATGAAATTAAACAGAATAAAAATAAAATTTTACAACATTAAATACAACGTGTTTTAATAAGTATGAACAAAATATAAATATTATTCTTATGTAACCGATAAAAATTAATAAATAACCTAATTTAAATCAATAAATTACATATTTAAACGAATGTATGCAATGCTTTGTTGAGATAAATATTTTTAAAATTTTGCTTACATTTAAAGTTACTTTTTAAACATGTTCATGCATTTATCAGCAAAATTAAATAATAGTTTGAAGAATATTCCAAAAAATATCTTCAAATTTATTTTTTTATTAATTTATTTATTAAAGATGCAAAAAATATGTGTGTGAATATCTTTCTAAAATGCATATACCTTTCACTCGTTTAAAAATGTTTAACTCAAATTGAAGAATGAAAAATATTCTGTCATTAAGAACAATAAAAACTTTTCTCTTTAAAAAGGATTATAAGCCCTCTTATCAAGACATTTTCCTATAAAATATTACATTGTATAAGCTAATTTAGTTTAATTTAATATTTTCGCACTTTTTAAGTTGAAGTTAAAGTGTAAATTTTATGAAAAATTAAAAAAGTGATTTTCTTAAATTGATATGTTTATTAAATTTATGAAAACGACATTTCGTCTGTGAAAAGGTTTTACTGAAATAAAATTTCACAAATTTTATCAAAGGAATATAAAATCATTAAAAATACAACAGAAAATTCTCTAAATCAAAATCCAAATTTTATGAACAAAAGAAATAAATAGCATTCAAATAAAAATAATATTCCAAAATTCTTGTGAAGTCTTAAAATAATAGTGTTGTCTTTTGAAGTCTTAAATAAGAAATTTAGAAACCACTGCGTCATTTTAAAGCAATACTATTACATGTTGGGAAAATTATTTTTTATATAGCAAAACAAGCAAATTAACTTTATTATCATAATTTTAATTAAAGGTAGAAAACTGCCAATATTTGTTCTTCTAGTATATATAATATATTTTAATGGTTTCTTTAAGCGTAAATACTAAAATGTTATTCAAAAAACATTGCGATTCTTTTGTAAATTTGTATTCCTTAATGTAAGTGAGGAATCAAATTTCCACAAATTTATTTATTATTAAAAAAAATAGAAGTCTCTTTGAAACAGGTTTTCAAAACACGATTTCTAATGGCTTAAATAAAAATAGATTGAGTTGAAATGTCTTTAGCAGATACTTATTGTTTTGCAATAGACATTTTGATTTGTGCAAAATAGAATAAGAAACAATTCCTTATGAACAATGGAATAAGAAACTTTATAAGTCTTAGTCACATAATATGCCTGTTCTCTAGAATGATTGTCTCTGTAAAAATATCTCCAGTAAGTTAGTTGTTCATTTACGCATATACTGACTACATTTCTTGATTACTTAATGATTACATCTCTTGATCCTTCTATCACTTGCTTAGTTACATTAAATACCATAGCCAATTTTTTCGAAGAATTGCATACAATTACTGAAGCAATTTGCACAGGAAATTATAATTGCAATTTTTATAAAAATTAAATTGCTCTTTAATTGAGCTAAAAATGTGCTGAAATGATGCTTTCCACAGAAACAAACCAGCACAAACTTTCCATGAAAAGTAAATAATTAACATAATATAAATACATAAAAGTCAAACAATAAACAGATATTTATTTATTACTGTGTTTATGCGCAAGCATTGTGTGTAATATTATGAGATTTGCTGAACTTGTATACACAATAAGTTGCAAGAAAACAATTTTTTAATTTTCTTACTATACTATGTACTTAATTTATAAACAGGTTATTTAATGGTCAACAATATTCGTCCGGACAAACATTTTAAATATCCCTAATCTTTTTGTATCTTGGGCACATTTTTTTAAACATTGTGCATTAAAATGTCCAGATTAAACGAAAGAAATCTACTTATTTTCACTTAATGCAAGTTTTAAATTATTTGAATTCTCTTAAAATTACACATGCAACCTAAGAAGTTAAAACTAAAATAAGAAAATAATACAACCTATGAAGAGTCCAGCAATATTTATGATGTTAAAAAATTTTCATTACTTTTTTTTAAGTAACGATAACTAAAATTCCTTCAATATTTAAATTTTTGTTGTTTAATAAATAAAACTTAATATAATTAAATATAATTATATGTTTTAAATGTTTTTAAGATATTTTTTTAAAAAGAGATAACTTAAAATCTTTCTAATTATATGAAATTTAAAAAATGATTTTAGGTACACACTATGAAAATAATTGAGTTAATACAAGAAAATTCAGAAACCTGGATTAATAATAAAAAATAATTACCAACTGAATTTATAATGCATTTTTTTCATAAAAACTACTAATATTTATATATACACAATTTAAAATATAACATTTTTTAAAACTAAAATCTCATTTTATTTCCCCTAAAAAGCATTCATAAATAAGAATATTAGTAAATTTGTTTTATCTAAAATATTCAAATCACGTTCCTTACAAGAAAGTGTCAAATATTTTTAATAAAGTTTTTTTTATTTTTTAATACCATAAATTTAACTAATTTATATCTTCAAATTTTATACTACATAAAAAATTTCATTGAGTACCAAAATATTTTAATAGAGACAGTAATTATGTTCAAAATTACATTTAAATCTAAAATTCATTACGATATTTGATCACGAAATATTAGAAATAAATTCAAACAAATAAAACAATATGTGTCTAATAAAACAGTTTAAATGTTAATAAATTTCATATAAATTTGTAAGCTTATTATAAAATGATATAGTTTTGACGTTTAAAAATTTAAACTTTTTATAGGAAATTTAATGTTTTCCTACGTAGATTAATAAATTGGTTGCAATTTCTTTATTGATAAATTGAAAAATTTATTCTAAAGAAAATAAAAACTAGTTTATTTTCATTTATTATTTAAAATAAAATCCTCTGTATTTTTAATTTGACTATGGAGTTATAACATATTTTAAATAAAAATACAACCAAATTTAAATTTATTGATCAAACAACTTTTTGAATGTTTAAAATGAAAATACTAACTATAAACACTAAGTTTAGAAGAGCAACCTATGATTATAGTGTCCATTTCCATTTATTTAATTTGTAAAATTAAACTTACTGCACAAAAAGTTTTTTATCTTTAAATAAAGATATCACTTATTTGTAGTTGACAATTCTTGACATTTTCTCTTTTCAGCAGCAGAAAAGTAATTTTAAACCTTAAAATTCCTTTAAGAAATTTCGAGTAACTTTACGAAGATAAATACACCGTTTTATGTTTCAAAGAATTCGCAGGAAAGCCAATTTACCATCCACTTCCAAATTTGTCTCACTTGTCAGTTCATAAACAATATATTTTGAAAGCTCAAAATGCTTAGTCTTTTAATGTATCATAAAAGATATTAAGCCATATCTGCTAAATATATATAAATAGTATAAAATCTTAATCTTTAATTATATTGTAAATATTATTATTAAAAATGACATGTCGAAACAAGTATTATTGAAGGAAATTTTATGTTCACTATCAATTCTAAAACGAATTTTTAAGTTACGAAATTTTTAAATATCAAATAATCAGATGACATAAACACATATACATATATATAAATTATGTGATATCAATAAATTCATAAATTATTCTTGTAAACTAAAATTAAGCTTAAAATATTTTCTATCATTTCATTTATTCGTAAATAAAACTCTTTGACAAATTTGATGATATATTTAAGTTTGGTAACCTGAAAAAATAATTTACAACAAGTATTTAATAACCTGAAAAAAATTTGTCATTTTATATTTTTTTTCAGGTTATCAAATACTTGTAGTAAATTATTTTCGCTTTTGTAACATAGAAAAACATGTAATTCTTTGTATTGCCATACTAAATATTTTTAATATTAAATTTAAATTTGTACAACTTAGTTTCTAGAAATTCTACATTATTTTGCTCAGAATAACTTAACATTTTAATGTTGAACAATGATAAGAAAATAATATTTGAAAATTGTACAGCAGAAAGTTTTCAAACATTGCGATTAAAAATTTTAAAAGTATGAAGATTTTGAAGACTTCAGTAATAAAATGTTAAACAATTATATTAAGCAGAAACATTAATTTCAAGCTCGTATTAAAGAGTAACATTTATTTATTCATATATTGCACTTCGCATTTAAATTAAAAAATTTTCAAATTATTAATTTTAATAAAATGTTCTAAGCTCAAATTATTAATTTTAATAAAAGTTCTAAAATTTTAAAAATATATAGAGCTGACATTTTCTAAATGGATTTGTTCATATAATATGGTATACCAACAGTGTACCTCAAATTTCTATTATTTCATATGTGTGCTATTTTTCTCCACTGAGTATAACTTATTTATATATTATTATTATATATTATTATATAATATTATTATATATTATTATATAATATATATTGTATATAATCCCTTTATAACTATGTTATTATATGTTAACTATATAAGTATATTAGATTGAAGAAAAAGAGCATATTCAAGTATAAACGGAATCAATCAACTCAAAAAAAAGCTAATAAATTCACAAAATGTTTAGTTTGTTTTTGATACAATGCAAAGATAATTGTAGTTACCCTAACATACCTATAATATAAAAAGATAGAATATTTTTCTTAAATTTATAAAATACTATACCTTAAATATTTTTTAAAAAATCAAAGCCTTAAATAATGTTGCAGAGAAAATTGATCTAATAACTTTGCTATTTTGTACAAACTTGATTTTATTAGTATTACTAGCATTGCCACTCTTCCTTAAATAATTTGAGCGAAAAATTTAATTTAACTAAAGCCAGACAAAAAGTAATCTTTAACGAGGAGCTCATTTTCAAATGATGGAAAACTAAAAGAAATCATAAATCTCATTAAACACTTGACTTATTCTTTGGAATACCGTTCTTAGATTTTTCATTCTTATGAGTAAAAAGTTAGGTAGTTTTTCCAAAATTACTTAATACTAAAGTTAAGTTATTAACAATTTTTAATAAGTTTCAGATTTAATGAAAATTAATATTGTCATATATGTTTTACTGAACTCCAGTTTTTATTTTTAAAAAATTAAATACAATTTATTTTTTGTTTGCAATATAATGATAAAGATAATTGAATGTCTCTTCTAAAAACTTGGTACTGAATTTTTCTTGCATCATAAATGCTGTTAAATTTTCTGAACCCAATATTTTCTTAATTATTATATCATAATGTATAATAATATTAATAATTAAAAATAGCAGATTTATAAACTAATACAATTAGTATTTATTTTTAAACTAGCTTTCCTCCTAAATGCAATACTTAAATTCCTTATATTTTAAGAGAACGTCAATAAAATACTTACAAATCATGTAATTAACTGTAATTTAGTGCATAAACAAATAAAAAATTTTGAATTGTTTTTCTTCTGCACCTAATTTTAGTGCTTGTTGAGTTAAGGTTTCCATACTTAGAAATCCTCTACATGAAGCGAATCAGTCATAGTATGGTTTTATCTTTTCGTATAATTAACATGTTACTTAAAAGTTATAAGATAAGTTTTACCTTTTAAAAGAAATTTTGATATCTTTACTTTATTTTTAATTTTTTTACTGTGCAGTAATAATTTTTTTCTCCTCAGAATAATCCTTAAAAGCTGTGCTGCTGTTATTAAATAATTAAAATAAAGTTAGTTTTCCAATTTCAAACTCTATTTAATATAATGTAAAAATTGAGGGATCAAGCGTACAAAGTTTACTTTTGTCATCTGAAAACTCATTATGCAAAAAAATCTAGGGGTGAATTTTTATAGGCTAACTTTTCATTTTTATAAATTAAATCTATGATTTATGCATATTTTTCTTCTGACTATATTTTTCATTCATCCGCAATGCAGATTCTTAAAATTTTTTAAATTTTTAGTGTTTTTGGCTACCATTTATTTTTTATTTAATTCTTATTTATAAATTATTTTGTTATTTTGTTTCACCAATCCTCATTACCTGCTTTCTCTTTTAATTATTTCACATGTATTAATTCAAATTTAATTTAATTACATAGCAATAAATCTTTCGTAGATGCACGTCAATCTATTCCATTGAAATCATACACACATGAGCAGTGTTAACTTAATTTCTAATACTTGCAAGTTTTCCAATTCAAAAATCAATAAATTAAATATAGTTTTAATGAAAAAATATTTATCATTGAGAATAATTATATCAACAATACACATGAAGAAACAAATTGTAAAAAGTAACTTTCAATAAAATAAATTTTCTTAAAATAGATATTTAAAACAATTATAAGGATTCTTTATTTTTATACCTTGTCAGTTACAAATTTCTAGAATGTAATGTGGCAGAATGTAATTTCTAAAAACTCTAATGAATTACTGAACTGTGTATGCTTAAATTCCCATTCTCGTACGTTGTAAAAAAAAAAAGCTCGTTTTTCTTATTTAACTGTCAAGACTTAAGCGTAGCGAAATAGGCTTCAAGTGTGAAGTTCCCACAATTCGACAAATCTAATTTTATTTTGTATTATTTTTATTTGATAAAACATGCGAGATTTAAATCTCTACAAATATATTGTGCATTTATTTTAAATTTATTTAATAAACTTTTAAGCAAAAACGTTTTTGCAAAAGAAAATTCACTGCATATTTACTCAGTACTATTTACTCATTGTACAATATTATGAACCACCTTGTCCCAAAATCATTAGTGGGCAGCTCTTTTTGTGCTATAGTTAATTTGATTCATTCTCCTTTAGAGAATGATCATTTTAATCACAGAAAATCCTATTATAACTGCAGTATTCGGTCAAATTAATTTTCATCCGTATACATACTATGAAAGAATTACAAACATTTCAAACACATTTCATTTTTAAACGAAAAAAGATGGAATAAAAATCCGTTCAAAATATACTAAAATATTAAATCGATAAAACTGAATTTTATTCATATTTATAGTTGATGTTTCGTTGATATATATATATATATATATAT
>JAPDSC010036785.1:2771-17120 GCA_026290005.1 Latrodectus geometricus
AAGCAAATAAAGAGGACAGATCACTGGGGTCAAAACAAAGGAGGGTCTAAAGAAAAATGGGTAGATGTTTTTCTACATGGGTATATATTAATTTCATAACAATTAATGACAGATTAAAATACAGGCATCTTGCAATGCAAGTGTTTCAGCTATTGCATTCTTACGTTAAGCAAAATGTAATGGAACATGAACAAAGAGTTTCAACTGACACTTTATAACTTTGTAAGGACAGTGTGAATCTTGTATTTTCATACCTCATTCGGTTTGCATATAGTGTAACTACACAAGATTTCACTTAACATTGCAAAATAGGTTTTCAATGAAACAATTAAAGTTGTCAATATTTAAAAATATCAAATTCTTTTTTAAAAAATGAACATTTAAAGATAATTAGAAGCCTCAGCTTAAAAAGTAAAACTAATAAGTTCAAGGTCTAAGAAATAACTTTGTTTTTAATTTTCTTGGTACTTATTCAACTATTTCGATAAAAATTCTAAAATTTGAAGTTTATATTAACATTACTTAACACTAAACATACCGGGGAGTTTTTTTATTCGGCAAAATTAATGGGAAAATGGGTCAAATGACCTCTTTCGGTAGTTTTAGTGTTAACAAATCAAATTATGTTACTCATTCCATCATTTAGAGAGTCGAAACCAACTGTAGAAATTACATCACAAGTTTAAAAATGACCAAATTGAATTGTATAAATCAGTGAATTAAAACAATTTGCTTCATAGCATTTAAAATTATGAGTTTTGTACTACGGAAGAATAGAAATATAACGTATGACATTAAAAAGTTTATATATGTATCTTTAATACATAAGCACTATTTTAAAAAAAATAGCTACTTTAAGTTCTTACACGAAATCACAAATTCGTTAAAATTGTAATTTCTACTAATATAGACTTACGTTTTTGAAGGTCTTCAGCTTTTCTTTTTTCAGCTGACGCCAGAAAGTCCCTTCTTGCCTCAGATATTCTTCTTTGTTCCTCACCTAAATAGCAAAATATATTTGTAACTTTAAATTTAAATATTAAGCTCTCATGTTTCAGGAATAACACAAATTAAAAATTACATAAGATATTTTCAGAAGAATGATTGCAATCTAAGATTTCATTACATTATTTTATATTAATGTAGGAAGGAGAATATCCACTTTAAATTCCCGCTTAGTCAGATATAACAGTGATTTTAACCGAAATAATTTGTTATTTCTGCGATTTTAGCATAAATCTAGTTATTCTGCCTTTAACAGTCTCAAGCAATGGTCAACATTTAATACCAGTAAGACATTCTTATTTAAAGTACAAATATGATTCTTTAAAATTTTTCTAAGCATAAAACAAACATTGAATAAGGTAAAAACTAATTTAGTGATCGAAAACTTTCCAATTCTTGTACCAGCAAATTTTTCTTTAGTGATTGAAAACATTTAAGTTTTTCATCTTTGGCAGATCAATTTTGAAACTGTTGTCAACGAATGGAAGAGCTAATGGAAACTATACAGTGGTTATTAAAACACATAAACATTTATATACATATTTCACATACACAGGTCACCAACAGTTAAGGAACACGTTTTTCAAAGTTCATAAAAAAAATAAACTTAACAGTAAAGTTTATATGAATGATAAAACGAAGTTATGTAAAAGTAGGAAAAACGCTTGCTACCACTTTTTCGATTTAAAAGAACTGGCATATAAGATTTAGATAAAGCATGTAATCACGTTAAATGTGTAATTGCTCATTGCCCTTCTTGGAGTACTGAGTTGAATATATTTTTTTTTGTTTGTAAATATTTGTGTATTCTTTGTTTATAATTTAAGAAATAATAAATAATTAAAATAAAAATAATAAATAAAATAAGTACTATATAGTTCTATGTGTTTATTGTATCTTGTTTTTTCAATTTACTATTTCTCTCTTGTAACTTTTGTTTTTATTTTGTTTGGAATTCTATAATTCATCATGCAGGAACAATTTATTTTATTGGGAACACTTATCTTAACATGAATCTACTGTCTATGTTTTTGAAATAACTTCTTAGGAATAGAAGGGATATGGCCCTCTGGGCTAGAAACCTAACAATAGCTAGACCTAAACCATATGTAATTAAAGATTTTTTAGCAGATTCTTCATCACTGAAGTCCCGCAATGTGAGACAAGCCATTTGCATGATTCACTAAAGTGGCGGTCGGTTGGATGCATGGAAATCGGGATGCTACAGGCTGAGGCAACTTATTGTGTCTCGGTGTGGTCCACCGGCTCAGGAAAAATAGATTCTGTGTCCTGTTCCAAACCAACCACGAGCTTGAAACAGGTCACGAGCAACAACTGAAGAAAATTATTTTATAGTTCTTTCGAACCGAAGAAAAATTCTTATGCCGTAATTTGTTACAGACCACTGTAGATTCAGGGACATAGTTTTATTCATGCATTTCTCTACGCAGGATGACCTGTTTTATCCCCTCCCCAGAGAATAAAGAAACCGTTTATCTTGGGCAAGAGAAAGCTTCCTGTTATAGACAATGATGGGGTTCTCTTATTTTTACAAAGTCCAGATTCAACAGAAAAAATGAATCATGTGTTCTGATCATGAGGAAACAAAGCAGCAGATACCAAAAATACTCTGGAAAGACATTTACCGCTGTGGTGAAATAACGGCAGGAACATCACTCGACGGTCACATGGATCTGTTCTAGGGAGGAACTGATTAGTGCGAGATTTCGGGATGAGTTTCTTAATCATATGTCCATTCATATGTCAGTGCAATTGGCAATGCTTTCGCAATATGCATTAAGACTAGGATGAAGGTCTTGATTTGGTGCAAACAAAACATCTTGTTATCCAGACCTAAATTTCATAGAGCATTTGTGAAACTGTGTAGACAGGATGCAGCTTTAATTTCTCTAAGGCCTGCTATAGAGTTGGAAAAGAGTTGTCTGGTTTTTGCATCCAATTTGGTAACTGGCAACTTAATTGACATCATGGAAAATCAACAGTGAGTTCAATATAGGGTTGGGGAGATATTCCTTATTAAAACTCATTTTTTTATTATTCTATGAAGTTTTGCAATATGAAATTGTAATTATTTTTCCAAATATTAATTTATCCATAATGAGTGCTTTTTCTAAATCTTCATTTTTTTTTAAATGACATGTTATATAAACTATTTTGCAATAAATACATACCCGTATTTTGCACAACATCCACATTTGGTGTTTTTACATTCATACAAGTTATGTGCAAAAAACTGATTTTTCCTTAAATGGAAGTTACTACAGTTTTCATTAAAATTTTCAGAAATTAGACACCATTTGGTCTTTAAATTAATGGTCACGACTTCAGACATGATATAATTTTGAAGCTTATTAATTTTTAGGTTTAAAAAATTTAAAAGCAGTTTTGGAAGTCATTGCACATAGGATCCAAATCACCAAAAAGATTATAGTGTTCTAAGTTCCCACTCCCAGTTGCATTATATAAAAAAATTATTTATCATACAGATTATGTTATTAAACGACTTTCAATGATTTTATAGCGGAAAGTTTTTCAATAGTTCTCAAGGATCTCAATTTGGAATGTAAGTTTATATTGTGCAAAGTTTAAATAATTTGTTAAAATGTTCAAGTTAACATGGGCTTAGGAAATTAACTAGCATAACACTTTCTGGAAACCATCTCTTGCAATGAAATTGAGAAGGTTCCGTAAACTCCTTCATAAAAGAATTGATTACTTGAAATTATGTTATTACAGAATTCGAACAGGGCAGTTATATCCCAATTTGCCTCATTAATTTAGAACGAACTGGTTTCTTATTAACATACAACAGAAAAGTTCATCAAGTCGCCAAGAAATAGGTCAATAAGGTCAACAGAAATAATGATACTGTTACGATCAGAAAAACTTTTTTTGAAATCGAAATTCCAATTTTATATCAAAGTAATTGAGCGTTTTGACAGATTAATAAATTTTTATTTCTGTAATCACAGGAAGAATTCTCCCCTTTATTGAATTCTGGTTATGGTCAAAGTTTCCATTTACTATCTAAAAGTTTGGTCAAATCAATATTATCAATAGCTGATTTTACAGGAGCACATTATCATGTGAGGCATCAAATCACTAAAACTCCTCCTGGTAAATAGTTAGGCTGTACGTCATCCCTTTATGCACAAGTTTAGAAATTTATATTAAGTTTGAAACAAGCTTTCATCCTACCACCTAGCTATGCTCCTTTGAAAATTATTGAGAAACTCGTTTATCCTTAGTTATAAATTCACAAATAGATTAATACATATTAACTGAATGCATTAAAGAGAATTAAAAAATTTGATCGTAATTCAATGCAACTTTTACATATATTTTAACTTTTGTAATATTGACAATTATAAATCAAAATGACAAGCAAAATAAAATTCTAAATCATAATTGAATGGGACATTCAATGATAATAAATCTATGATAAAGTATTTTCTTTGAAATCAACTATGACTCTATATGTTGTATGATTTTGACGCAATCCACTATGGGGAAATTTGTGACTATACTTTTCACAGTTTTCAGTTTGTTAATTAAAATTTCTATAATTAAAATACAAATTCAGAAAATTGTTTAAATTTTTTAAAGTACTTATATTTAAAATAATGTGATTTCTTAGTGATTTTAAATCTTTCATTTGTTTTTGACTAATAGTTTCTTCTATAATTATTATAAATAATTATAAAAAGTTTATGAAACATTATATAAATGAGAAAATTTTTTCTATAACACACACAAAACTATTAAGAGGTTAAAATTTCAGTTTAATTTTTCAGTACTTATTAGTTTGGTTTTGTGTGGTTCACTGATGCAAGGTCCAATACTGGACAATTCTGCACCGAACAATGTTTAAAACAAGAGACTCAATAATAAGAGACTAGTCAAATATATAAGATGAAGGATATTAAAAATTTAATAAAAGTTTATGTAAAAGATTAAAGTGGATAAAAATTTAAATAGAATTTAAAAAACCTATTGCACGTAAAAATGCAAACAAATTTCCATGTGGTTTAGATCCAATTAAATCTGATAAAATCAAATTTGTTCTGTTAAAAAATACTAAGTGTAAATCATTGAAGTTAGGACAAACAATTAAAATGTGATGTACTGTATACGGTACATTACACATGTAACAAATCGGAGCTCTCTGAGACAAGAATAAATGCTTGTGCGTAAATTGAGTATGTCCAATGCGAAGGCGTGTAAGTTTTACATCAACTCTTCGTATAGGAACATCTGGAAATGGAAAAATCCGAGGAGATATATTATGCAATTTGTTGTTTATCTGCAAATCCCAAGTTTTTTGCCAGTGGGACGAAATAAAGTCTTTGACAATTTGTTTAATGTTAAAAAATGTTAATGCTTTATGTAAAAGGTCAGTGGCATTTTTAGCAGCAGTATCTGCAAGCTCATTCCCAGCAAAGCCAACATGACTAGGAACCCAACAAAGCACAACATCAAATCCTTTACTCTTCAATGTATTTAAAATATCTAATATTTCCACAATAACTGGATGACATTTTTCGTTAAAATGGTCTAATTGCATGATCACACTCATGCTTTCTGTATAGATACAGTGTTTTCGATGAGAGTTGGATTGTATTAGCAGGGGTCGGAGTACAGAATTTTTTTTTTCAGGACACTATTTTCAAGAAATATCAGGACATTTTTCAGGACATATTTCCATAATTAAAGAAAACCAATGATACTTTTACATATTAATTTCTGTTTTATGCATAAAACACATTTTAGAAAGGAATAAACTATTTAATAAATTCTGAGTTTTTTAATTTTTAATACAACAATATAAAAAATAATACAGAAATTTAAACTTTTTATACTGAACATTTTCTGAAAATTAATAAGTTACATGATAAATGCTTTAAATTAACAGTTAATTTATGTATAATTGAATAATGTTCATTTTGAACTGGATGCATTAGCATTTAATTCCAATAATTAATACTGCACTTTTTTAATTTATCATTCACAGATACAATCTCTGCATTAGCAGCAGACAGCATCATTTGTCCAACTTTTACATCACTCATATTATCATCATTGATAGCACATGCTATTTTTTTAGTTGCATCATCCAAAAGTTTTTGAGCTACACACTGATTATCAAGCAAATTTTTCTTTTCTTCCTCAAGTTCATTAATTTTTTCTAATAGGTGCGATTGTTTAAACTTTTTTTCCCTAGTAGCTTCTACATCTTCCTCATCCTTTCTTTTCTTCTCTAATTGTGTTACATCTTTTGATTTTTCCATATATGATGCATATTCTGCATGAGATTTCTAAATATAATGCATCATTTCTTTGGTATATGGAATGGAGGAAACAGAATTGCCATGCATTCGAATAACATCATGACAAATCCGTAAACTTTGAATGGTTAATTCCGATAAAGAAGCTCTCTCCTTTGTCACAACAGAATTATTAGTTGAAAACCCTCTTTCTGGTTGGGAATTTACATTCAATAACGACAGACATGCTTTAACCACTCTAGAAAGAGTAGGATATTTTATAACCACCAGCATCTTTTATATTGAAAACCGCATTCCAATATTTACAGATATTTTGATCATTATCATAGTCATTCACAATCAAAGTTACATCTTCACACATGTAAAGAATTCACTATTCATTCATCTTATCAAAGTCTGAAGAAGTTTTATTCACATGAGGAATATGTTGAATTAATCTGCTACATGAACTCCTAGACTCTTCCTTTTTTCTATTATGAGGAGACAAACACTGGAGATCTTTGAGTAAAGGATTTGTTATAGGAAGTTTTTGAAGCAAATGCTTTGAAGTTGCTATGTAGCAGCTTCTAATACTTTGTAGAAATGTTGTTTTATCAGTAAGTTCTTCCAGCATTGCTTTTGCACCATGACCTACCTCAATCTTGTTTAAATTTAACGAATTTTTTCCTGAATCAACATTAATTTGTAGCAACTTTACTCCATTTTTTTCACAGATTTCTTCTGGGTTTAAAAATTTAAACATAATACTGCGAATAAGTTCATTAAACTTACTGTACATCACATGTACTAAAGGTTCGACTTTTTGCATTAGAAGTAAATAAGGTTCAAAAGTTTTACAAAAAAATGAAACAAAATGCAGATATGCCAGAATCTTAGGGTCTTTCAAATGTTTTATAATCCGAAGATGTCTATCAGAAAGAGGAGATTTCGACTCTTTAGGTACTTTAACAATGAAATATTCCTTTAGAACATCATATTGCTCAACAATTCTCTCACAAACTGAGCCCAAAGTTAACCAACGGCTCTCAACATGACAAAAGAAACTATGCCTAGCTAAAGTTTCTTCCAGTATTTCTAACTTTAAGGAATGATAATCTCCTCTTCTTGCAGGAGATAGCTTGAAGAATATCTATAGCAAATCCATCAATATTACAATCAATTTTATCAATACCCTTACGCAGTGCTCCATGGATTATGTGTAAGCAACATGTACTCAAATCAATAGACGACATTAGTTGTGACGTCATATTGTTTCCAAATATTTGCTGTTAAGCGTCATTTATCATTGAAACTGCCATAGGCTTAGGTGATAGATTTTTAAATTGTTATTTTTGAAATTGATATTCATTATTTAAGGATAACGTGTTTGTTAAAACTTTTAACCTTTTGTTTGCTTAACCTTTGCTTCTCGCCAAATTGTAGTCACAGTTAATTACCAAGCTGGGCTTATTTCCAATCGTATTCTGGTTGCAACAGAACAATTTATTGTTCTGTGCCAACAAAAATCACCAATAAAATCGATAGCCAAACAATAATCTCCAAGTTTGTCAAGAAGGCACTCTTAAATACAATATTAAACAAATGTTTACATTGTATTTGTTTGGAAACAGTTGTGGAAATGATGTCACACTAATGTCGTCAATTAGTACTGGTAAACTTTGCTGACTAAGTTCACTATTTATTTTCTTTAAGACAGCTAAATTAACTCTTGGTCCATCCATTGACAACTGCATTAATTTTTCTAGATTCAAACCATTATTTTGAATAAAACTTAATAAAATTTTTACAATTTTATTGGCTTCAGCATGCCCTAAAAATGTGATTCGAGGTAACAAATGACATTTTTACCTTGTTTATCAGACCAATATGAGATGTAAATATCCAACTGTTTCTTTATTTGTTTTGTAGTAGTTTCATCGAAAAGTAAAACAAAATATGAAGTGCCGATATCCCGAAACAAAAGAGTTTTGAAATACGGACCTGATCCAAAATTAATCATATACCTGACTTTTTTGACAGATAATTTGAGATTTTTTGCTATGGAGGAATCATCAAAAATTTCTCCGTAAATGTTAGCTAAATCATTCAAAGATGAAAAAGAATAATTATTTTTTATTGCCACTAAAACTAAAATGGTTTCAGCTTTAATGGTTTTCTCTGATGTCGTTTTGGGGAGCCATGATTTGTTATTCACTACTACAGTCGATGTCGAGGATTCAGATGAAGTTGATGACTTGATAGTAAATAGTGTTTGATTCTTGTAACAGTTCACAGCTTTTTTGTGTTTTAATCCATCTGCATGCGCAAGCACTTGTCTAAAACCCATATTTGAAACACTGAATCTGCTTTTGCATACGAAGCCCTCCACAGAATGAACATCGTCAACACTTCGGCACCATGTCTTGATTAGGCATTTATTCCCATCTTCCAGTTCCAACCATTTGTCGGAAAATTTCGTTATCCTTGGCATTTTTAAAAAAAAAAATGTTTTCAAAAAAGAAAATTCTGAGCTTGCTAATAAAAATTTTTCAAAACACTCATCAAAATCTTCCAAAACAGCGCGATAAGCATTTCAAGCATGCGCATAAACGTAGGCCAATAATTCTCACAATTTCGATATCATTGTAAATAGTTGTGCACTACTAAAATCAGAATCTTTGTCTGTAAAGGCACCAAATAGAATTTAATGGTAAACCCAAACCTAAATTTTTTTGACTTCAGACATGCGTGAGCAATGGCTGAAAACGAGGCGCAGACGAATGTATGGCAACCCTATTTCCGGTTTGAAAGAGAACAAAAAAGGGGGAAATTTTTCTCTTTCTTTTTGCATAGAAAGCAGTTGAAAGAAAAAATATATTCCACTGAAAGAAAAATTTACAACTGAAAAATATAAAATTATTAATTGAAATTAAACTTTCAAAGGAATGTAATAAAAAATTAAGGAATTCCAGGATTTATTTTGAAAAATAAGGACATTTCAGGACGTTTTTTAAAAAATCAGGAATTTCAGGAATATCAGGACAACTCCGAGCCCTGCAGTTGTAATATTTCTCAGATAACATATTATTCCCATAATGCCTAAAAAGACAAAATGCATATAATCCAAAGGAAATTTGCTTATCACTCCAATATTTAACTCTTTAAAAGGGGATTCTCCAGTAAAATGAAAATCATTATTTATGTCACCTCATTTCTCAAAGAAGCATTAATTTCTGGATAAGTCATCTTTCGATATCATTTACCTTTTTGTTACCTACCATTTATCATAACCATAGTAACCAGTAAACAATTTAGTACAAGTAACAAAAGCCCTTGATGGATATCACAAATTACTGCATTAACAAAAATTGAAAAGTTTTTACCCAATATTGCACGACTAGCATAACAATTTTTAAATCTTTAACTAATTCTTCCAGAAATTCATTGATATCAGGTTTCTTTTCAACAAATAAATACCAATGAGAAAAGGTGTATCTATTATCTTTCTAATGCTACCTAAAATTGATATGATCAGTTATACAAAGGAAATCTATCAATAAGTAAATTTATGCTTATAGTAGACTGTTTTAGTTTTCAAACCATACTAGAGTTTTTGCTTAATAGTGTTTTTTAAAGTGAAATGGATATATTCACAAGTTAAATTATGTTTCAAAAAACATTGTTTTAATTTCTCTTTAGGTACTGAATTGCTAAAGATATTTGACTCATTATATAAAGAGTTAAGTATTTTGAAATCTTTAACTGTGGCACTACATTGTTGATCTGAGTCCATGTAATTTTCAATACTGGTTTTTAATTACTATATATTATTAATATTATGCATATTTATAAACATTGTTTGTAATTCTTATTCGGACTTACATTTTACCAGTACAAAATAAATATAATCTACAAAGTGACAGAATTAAATAAATAGGCATTTTAAAGATATGTACTTGTTATTTATTTAAAAGAATTGATAGTACTTACCAAAATATTCTGCTAGAAATGATATAATTAATAATAGCTAATTCCAGAGCGAAATATAACTAGTACTAGAAAAAGATATAGTAAACACAATGAATTTCAAATATGGCGGCCGCGCATGCGTAGACTTTTTACTTATTCTACTCGTGATTCGTTTCAATCTCTTTGGTAAATACTACGGCTGTCGATGACGATGTGCTGTAGAAAAAACAGTGACCCTTTCATGTATAAGATACCGGACCGGTGAGTGAATACCAATAAGCCTCTGCTACTAGGCATTTTTAGTAATTTCGTGCACTCTGGACGTGCAATCGCGCAGGATGGAGTGAGGGTATCTTTCTTGACGGGCGCCACGCGCCCGGCAAAGCGTCCCCGGCACTCCCGAACGAAAAAGCGCGCGATCGCACGGCCAGAGTGCCCCCTTCCTTCTATATCCACGAGTCCCAACCCGTACTGGGTTTTATAGCGGACTTTTTATACCACACCGCCTTCTTTTCATTTCCACGAGTCCCAACCCGTAATGGGTTTTATAGCGGACTCTCACATACTTACCTCTCTCTTCTGAGACGGGGAGCTATAATGCTCTTCTTAGACAATGACAACGGCCATACCATGATGAAACTACCGGTTCTCGTCCGATCACCGAAGTCAAGCATCATCGGGCGCGGTCAGTACTTGGGAGGGTGACCACCTGGGAACACCGCGTGCCGTTGGCATTTTTTTTTTTTTTAATTATTAGAAATTAATTTTTATATTTTATTATATACATTTAAATTCAACATCAAAATTTATTAAACATTTAAATGAATATCACGAAGTATATAAGTTTTTAAACAAAAATAATAGTCTATAAGCATCAATAAGGTGATCGTTGTTTTTTTTTGAAATTTTAATCATTCAAAAATTCTTCCACACGAACAAATGCAAATACTTTAATCTATATTACAATATATATGCTTATATTAAAATTGATATGTTTGTATTTATTTCTTCTATGAAATTTCAATCGCTTAGCAGTTCTCCTTGTTTCACATAAGCACAAATTCAAATATTTAAATCTATATTGATGTATTTGCTAATATTGTAATGCATTTGCTTATATTAAAACCTGTATATATTTTTGATTTTTTACGATTCAAAATCAAAAATTAATTTTCGCGATTTTAATACAGATCTATAATTTTGCATATAAAATCTACACATTCCCCAATATTAAAATCCATATATTTGAATACATACATTTTACAATACAATTAAATGGGGAAAAAAAAAACATTTTAAAATATACTTTACCATCGTACGGAAATTTTTATTAAATATTATATTTAAGATACCCAGAAAGATTTTTATGAAATTCAACGATCTTAAAATTAATTAAAACAAATTTAGGATTATAATTTTTAGATATTTATAAAATACTTTATATTACTTTAAGTTAACGCTAATATTTACTTCATATTGGCGTAAAATAATACAGTATGTAGGATCTTGACTGAAAAACTGTGGCAAGTAAGAAAAAAGAGTTTTGAACCATTTTTGGAAATTTACTGATTAAAATCTCTCATCATTTGAATTATTATTCATATTATTTATGAAGGTGTTGTCTTACACTCCGAAACTATTATCGCGTTATTGTTTTAAACTATACTAAACTTTAAATAAAATATTTGATATCTCATTTCTATGCTTAGTATGTTGTTGTGACATATTTAAACAAAGAAATTTAGCCGAAAATGTACTTTCCCCACGGTCAGAAAATACTAAAAGTACGGATGTCTCTTCCAGGATTTAATATAGACAATACGTGAGATCTAAATAATCACACGAATATGATACTCTAACAAATTGCTATAAGTGGATAACTAATCAATCTATATTGAATTTAAAGGCTGCATTCAACTTAAAATGAACGAATAATTCAAATTCTGTTATTATTTTCATTATAAAAAGCAGAAATTTCGAAAAATTCGAACAATAATTTTGGCCATATTCACATTGTGCATTGAATTTTGCAAAGTTTTCATGTACAAAATCTGTTATTAATTTAACAAAAATCCAATATATAAATAATTTGATGTGTCCATTTATTATATGAAATACACTTTAAACTGATCAAGGTGATTAATTTAATATCGTTTTATACTATACTAAACTTTAAATAAAATATTTGAATATTCCTTCAGTACATTTCACTTTTGAACAGTAGTCCTTTACTGACTTGTACCTGTAAATTTGAACCCTGTATGTAAATAACTGAATTTTAGTTCAATACTCATGTCTGATGAAAACAAAAACAATGAAAAGTAGAATTATTTAAATGAAACTATGGAAATAACTGTACATACCAAATTTTTTCATTTTAAATTGAGTTTTTGCTTAAAAACTATTTAATAAATTCCATATTGGTGATAACATTAAACATTAAATAAAAATTATTTAAATTATATTATCACTATGCAATATTTCAAAATAATGTCTTGGTAAATAATTTCTAAAAATCATTTACAAAATACTTTAATGATGAAAATTACATTCAACTGATTTTCAGGTTTTATAATGAATTAGTCTCATAATTTTTTCTAATTCTGGTATATTTATAATGATTAAAAATTAACTAAAACATTTAAATATCTGAGAATTATTCGATTTGCAAATTTCATGTATATTCTATTTTATTTTGGATATAGATATCTCGTGGATATAGATATCTCGTGGATATAGATATCTATTGGATATAGATATCTACTGGATATAGATATCTATTGGATATAGATATCTATTGGATATAGATATCTATTGGATATAGATATCTCGTGGATATAGATATCTTGGATATAGATATCTACTGGATATTAGAACATCACAGGGATATCTAAAATATCCGTAGGATATCCAATGGAGCGACTTTTTTGGTAGTTGGTAGATATATATATTTGGATATCTATAAAATTAAGAATTTTATACTATATATTTATTTATTTAGTTATATTAGTTTGGGGATAAAGTTATCCATTATTTTTTTCCGGTAGACGTCTGTAGTGATCGCTATCTCGTGAGGTATCTATCAAACAATTTCAGATTTATGCTCGTTGGAAAGGTGACATTTGACACTAAAATATCCTCTTGCGGTTTTTTGTTTGATTCATTCAGTTATGAGTACAAGGTTTTAAAAATAGAAGACAACAAACAGAAAATTCGATACATTTTAGTTTTTCTTTTATAATGGCGAAAAAGCTAACCAGGTGGCTAAAATTCTGAAAGGTGTTTATCGTCCTATATATGACTGTAACAACCAGTTACGCACAATTTCGATTTCGTCGATTCCATTTGGATAATAGCAATTTAAAACTGCTGGTAGAGGGAAGGCGCCCACTTTCTAAAACTTTCGCAAAACGGACGTAGCAATCATTTTCGGCAAATTTTCAAAAGATCTTGTTTTGTTGATTTTTCAGTTCTGCTTCGTCATTTGAGGTTGGATGGATGTTTGAGTGAATGTTCCTTGTCATTCATCTTGCATAAAGGCAAATCTAACAATATGCTTCGTGCGTTAAAGGCGCAATTAACTTAGGATGGTATTTGCAGCTCATCAAATAGCTTTCAGATTTACAGTAATGCTATATTCTATGTTAAAAAAATAAATAGGAAATTGGAGTTACAAGTAAAAGAAACCGAGAATCTAACTATTAAAAATGTGAACTTTGTGTGAACTGCTTTTTCTTTTAAAATAATTTACACATCAAAAATAAATAAATTTTGATTCGGGAATTTTTTATTACATTTTTAAATGTCCAAGAAAAATAATTAGCCTTACCAATAAAATGTTTGCTTTTGTAATGGTTTGAATTTCTTAAAAAACATGCTTCATTTTCATCAAATTAAAAAAAAGTAGATATTTTAATTTCTATTTATGGGAAAAATGAATGAATATGAAAGAATTTATTTAATGAGTTGAATGAACGCAAGAAATAAAATGAAGTGTTAGTGAAAAATTAATTACAACATGCTATTAAAAATTGTTCTCGGCTTTTAAAAAAAAAAAAAAAAAAAAAAAAAAAGCGGAAATGTAAGAAAA
>JAPDSC010036786.1:0-20732 GCA_026290005.1 Latrodectus geometricus
TTTTTATTTCATTTTAAATAGGAAAGTCGACTTACTTTTTTTCTGTTTATTAATGTTTAAATACCATAATGTAGTCGAGAGAGAGATAAGTTAATAACAAATTAAGTAAAAAGTATTTTTATATTTGAATCTATCTTCTTTAAAGTAAATAAGAATGATGTAAAATTTTGCCATGTATTTCTAAATTTACGAACTTCATAATTTTTTTAATTATTTTTGGTGTGTGGAAGAAAAGCCAATTCTCTAGTTAAGAAAAGAATTTTCATATTTCTCGCTAAAAATAATTTTAAATAGGATTTAAATGGAATATGTTTTTATAGAATCGCTTAAGTAGATGCTTTATTGACCTAACATACTGACTGAAGCACAGCTTGACAAAATTTTTGTTAAAGCATAATAATTTGAAATTTATTTGATTCCATTATATCAGGCCAAGCTCAGATTGTTTAAACAGTTATCGAATTTACCTTCATTTCACTATTTGGGTTCAATTTCAGTTTGGGCATCGGTATTTGTTTTAATCTATTCCAAGTTAGAGGCCCAATTTGAATAAGCCCTCGTTTGCATGAAAAAATTTTAATAACAGGCAAAAAAATTCCTAGAAAAAAAAAATCACGATTTTAAGAGGCTGCCAAATTTTGCTGGTGAAAATTGACACATTTAAACCTAGATTAGAAAAGTTGCTATTTTAACAATGAAAATCGCATTTTTCTTTTGATCAATGCTGGATTATTATCGCAAGAAATTCTAACCTTTGTTTTCCTTGAAATAAAAAGAAATTTTAACCTTAACCATTTGAGTGCTGAAGAGTTTTCTTATATATATGATAAAAGTGCGGAATGAAATGCGTAGTAATCTAATTAAAAGTGAATTTTAATTACAAATAAATAAAACACACTCATTTTGCCTACCGTACCACAATCCACGGCTCTACTGCATTATTACTTACCACTGCATTTTGTTTTAATTCTTATATTATTAAAAATCACAATTGAGTAAAATGAATAAAAACTGCGATTGATATGAATTCAACTGCTCTCAATAGATGCGAAAATTATACTAACCAACAGCAGCGTCTCCACATTTTTGACACATAACAAGCGAAGGGTTATAGCGCTTCGCCGAACTCAAACAGTTAAGGGACGGTTTCTCTCAAATATCAAGAATTTCTAACAAAAAAAAACTTCAACCCAATTTCCGCCAGATTCATAGTTGCTTTTTTTTCTGCCCTCAACTTTAAAAGAATAAAGCTTCTTTAAATATAGACAAGAAAAGTTCTGGATTGCAATTAACATTTCAATAGAACCTTTAATTTAAAACTCAAATGATTAACTCCGCCCTTAAATCGCGAATAAAAATTTACTAGCGTGGTGATCTGATTTTCGTCTTAAAAGCTTATAACGAGAATTCCTCTGAAAACTGCATCAACAGAATCTTCCTCCCACTTCTTTAATTACAAAAGTCCCTCCCCCCCCTACAAAAAAAATCCGCGGAAATAACTAATTTATTGTTGAATAAAATCATTGATTTTGAAAAAGAGACTCCATTTAATTTGTTTAAAGTAATAAGATCGGAATAATATTGCGCAATGATGATAGCGGGTTTTTTTTTATTTTTTAATTATGTGTTTCATCGTTTTTCTTTGAAAAATGATTTTTTAGTTAAAATTTGCGAAATGTTTTAAGTATGAATCGGTCACTTTTTTTTAATTACAGAGTTATTTAAATATTTAATTTCATTGAAGAAAATTGAAAAAAATATCTGTGATGTTAATGACACTTGGCGACGCCAAGCCCACCCGTCACAGAGACTAGGCGAATGAAGTCAGAGAGGGAGCATCTTTCGTTTTTTTTTTTTAATAGAGCACCCTCATTCGAAGGTGAAAGTACGACTTTTGGCTCATAGATGTCAGCACCACCTGAAACTTCCAATTTAGAGATAGAAACCAGTAAAGCTCCAAAGCCTGGCTCCAACCACCCAGATGTATTAATTTGTTATGGGAACATGGAGGATATTGGGACCCGACGGATTTAACGTGCCCCAGTCACCATTAGTGAACATGACGGATCTTCGGCTAAGCCGGGATTCGAAATCACCACCTTTCGGTAACGAGAACCACGCCCTAACCAACCAGGCCACCGCGGCCCCTAAAAATACGCAGACGAATGTTTAAGAAAATTAAATATAATATCGATACCGTTGAACAACGATAAAATTTATGAAGATAATAAGCATGAGAAATCAGAAGTCACCTTGTAGACGTAATTGATAAGCATTAAGTGTTACTAAACATTTGACTATTAAAATTTCTTTTGGACTGAGGGGGCAGTTAAGTTTTGCATATTCCCTAAACGATTGGTTTTATTTAAAATGTTATACATTACTTTGTATATAATAAACATAACCTTTAATTGAAAATAAATTTTTCTATTATCCTTTATTTTTTTTAAGCTGCATCCTTAACGAAAATTCTATGTTAAATCAAAATTTCTGGACATGACGGACATATAAACTAGACTTAACTGTACTACCAAAATTCTGGCCTATTATTTGCTTTAAATTCAAATTATTTTAAACTTCTCATAATTTAGAACAAGGAATTGTATAAATGTGAATGTTGCTATTCAGTTGGGAAACGATTGTTTTCATAACAGTCCTCGATCAAACTTTCTGAGAAAATGTGATTTTCTAAAATTTTATGCGTGATAAAAATTTAGTTTGTTGTTATGCAAAATATCAAAAATGACCCCAACAACTTTTAATCAAGTAGTTTTTAATAACAGCTGATAATTTTAATGTAGTTTGAAATTAGTTTTTATTAATGTAGTAACAAGACTGGATTTTTTTTATTTTTTTTGTTACATTACACATTCTGTTATCTGAAACTTATTAAGGTCCTATGATTTATATAAAATTGTCTTAGAAAAGAAAAATTTCTCAAGATCCAATATTTGTGATTTGCTTTGAATTAAGATTTGAATACTTTCGTAACTATCTAAATTTTAAAGTTAAAGTTGTATTTTGGGCATATTTTATTAACTATATTTTGTTTATCTAATAGGATATGTTTGGCCAAAACTCCACCTTAGAGAAACGTGTCATTTAATTTTCCATGTTTTTAGTGTTTAAATAAAATCTTTAAATTTTTAAACGATAAATAATGCTTTTACTGAAAACAGAATTAACAAGTTATGTGTACATGCATGTTTTTAATATTTTTTATTTCAAAAATGCATCAAATTACTCTTATTCATGAATGAGAAATTTCATTAAAAAGATTTGCGGGAGAGATATTACTGGATTTCTTACTCTATTTAGGGTATTTAAATAGAGTTCCTTATGATAATTAAAAATTTTATTGCATAGAAAAGTATGCAAAGCTAACTTCCTGTGATAAACTACAAAAACTTTGCTCTTTTTACTTAGCTTTGTTCAAAAAGCAGTTTTGCAGCAAGATAGAAGGTCTCAACATTAAATTAGTTTAAGCAACTTTTGAAGGAATTTATTTTATTCGTGTTCCAATTAGTTTCCTGTACATTGAAATAAGTGTAAACTTAAATGTGGGAATGGACAAAAACAATAAAAAAAAATTATTTTAAAAATTATACCAAAAAATGAGGAAAGGTTTAAGCTATGTTAATTTTTCTTTACTCCCCCCCCCTAATGGTCTAATAGCACTCAGGTCTGCAAGCAAAAAAATTATCTTGTTGACAACAAATGAATAGATCAACATTTACTCTCAACTATTATGCATAGGTTTTAAAATAACTATCTTTCTTTCTAAAAGTAAGACTTAAAGAACTGAATTATTTAAATTGATTATATATACTTCACACAATAAGCAACTTTACAGGGAGTTCATGCCATCATTATGTTTTAATTTAAAATGCTATAAAAAGATCATGCCCTATTAGCTCAATAGCTTCACAAAGGGAAGTATCATTTGTCGCTGCTTGTGATTGGGAGAGTGACCACAATCTCTTTCACTTAGTTGTTGGAGCTTTAATTCATGATGCCCTAAGTCCTTCTTTCCCCTGGTGTGGTATGCATCTGAATAGATTGGTGCCAGTTCACGTGTGACCTTGTCACCTACACTTTGTTCAAAATTATGAGGTACTTGGTGTTGAGCGAGTATTCCAAAACATTAAGATATAGGTCCAACCTTCCCTAGCATCGCTATTTATGTAATTAAAATTTCAAAAGGAAATGATATTTCATTTTAAAGTTACTGGAAACTGACAATCTGATGCAGATTTATATATATATATATATATATATATATATATATATATATATATATATATATATATATATAGAGTCATCTTAAACCTAGTGCCATAAGTTAAGCACCACAAAAATATACCAGCCTACTAATAAGTTCTATTTATCTGGTAGTAGACTAGTCATCAATTTGAAAATAAATTTCAGCTTGTATTTTTAAAATTATACTACTTCCGTAGACAGAGTATAAGAGCTTAGTTTCAAAACTTTTGTTTTCAAATTGTTCTTTTGAACTTGCCATTGTTCAGTGGGAAGTACCACAATAACAAGATGCTACTCTTAAATAGTGAATTTCTTGCAATTCAAACAGTAAAAAATAATCATTTAGTATAGTAAATATACTTGTGCAAGTTTATTTGATAGTAAAAGTTGATTTGAGTTTTTTTTTTAACTCTTTTTATTATAAAAAAGTTTCTTCCTACTTTTGTATTTAATTTTAAAACATATAAAATGTATTTTGTCAAGTTTCTGTTCTATATTTATTTGCAAAAGAGTTATAAAGCTAAATCTCATTATTTTAAAACTATATGCTGTGTTTGATGTAGAGTGATAATGAATTTATCAATGTTTAAATTCTAAATAAAAATATTGTTTTTATTTGTGAAATGTAGTTATGTTGAATCCCTGGATAATATGTGCTGTTTGTAATAATGACACCATTTGTGTCTTGTTATTTGTACTACTCATTCATTCAAATAAATTAAAATTTTATTTATTATTATACAATGATAATAAAATCATTGTAAATCAATGATCTCAATTACAAATGATATATTTGTTTTGCATGAAATCTCTTCCACATAACTTAATCTTTTAATGGAAATAATTTGTTATTTAAAGATATAACTTTTACTGAGAATAATTACTAATATCTTATTAATTTGTAATTACTATATTTTTAATACCTTAAAATATGATTAAACTAAATAATTATGTCTCGTTTAAATTTTTTTACATGGAATTATTTAAGAATGTGTATGCCTAATGTGTTAAATAGCTTAAGTTTGATACTTTTTATTATACCATCACATTAGTTATTAATAAATATTTTTCTAATAAATTTCACTTTATGTTTGTAAAACAATTAAAATTTATTTATTTATATTATTGTTAGTGATCATTTTTTGTTGCATCTTGATTGTAACTTTTGATTCTATGTTGGTTTATGATATAATAAAACACTTAATAATATATTTTAATATTGAGAATACAGATATTTGTTGAACAATAAAGTCATTTTGGTATTATATATATATCATTATCTATTATAAAAAAATTCTTAATCAAATATATTTTGCTAAAGTCATGCACTTAACTACATAAATTCAAACAGAATCCGGAGTAATATAACAGATTATTTTTAAAATCAATGTAGGAAAAGCATATTTAACAGTATAAATTTTTTATCTGTAAAAACAGTTAGAATTAGTAGAAATGAGTTCGAATCACAAGTTTCAGGTTATTACAAGAATTACTGTGAAGTTAAGTTAACTTTTTATCATACGATTGAATACATGATTAAATTTGATTGTATTAATTTTAATATTGTCCATTTATTTGTTTAGGTCCCAGGTAATACATAACAGTTTAGTGGCATAAACTTGTTGTTTCACCAATTTTAAGAATGTTAAATTGAAGATTTATTAGAAAATATTTTTCATGTTTTTCTATAGTATGTATTTTAACTCTTTACGATTAATCTTACTCATAAAATTATATGGCTTATTTTTATAATATATTTCATTTTAATATTTAATAATAATGATAATATACTTACGTAAATTTTCTGAAGTTGTTATATTTATATATATATAAAAAGCTAAAAGGATTTATTGTTTAATTTTGAGAAAGTCTTTCAGTTCTATGTTTTTATGAACTTTTCTAATTAGTTTAATAATAATGATATCTAATAATAGTTAATAATAATAGTTTCTAATAGTTTTTCTGAAATGTATTCAATTTTGAAAAGTTCTAATTAAAAACTAAACATTTTTTCTGAAACGATAAAAAATTTTACTCAATATAACTGATTTTCTTTAATTGCTTATTGCTCTAATGCATTTAAAAATTTATGGTGAATTATAATTTAATAAATAAAATTTTTAATGCTTATTAGATCTTCTAAAACAGAAACTACTGATGATGTTATGTCTCATCTTTCAATTATTGCAAAGTGCTATAGTTCTTACATTTTGGATGAAAAACCAGTTTCAAAAGCCTGGTAATTTAAGAGGATTTTTGCTACAAATAAGTTTAGAAAACATAAGTATTTTCTTCAAAAAACATTAATAGAATTTATTAGAAACAAAATATTTCTAATAAATTCTATAAATGTTTTTTGCTTACATTTTATAGTTTTATAAATAAAAACTTATAATAAAAAAAATTATTAACTATTATTTTTAAATTTTTCTATCGTTTTTTTTTATTTGTAAATGATCTTGAACAGCAACATTTTTTGTAGAATTTTTTTCATTTTGAGTTGCATTTATTTGAAGATTATAAGTTATATTAATGTTTCAAAAAACTAAAAAATATAATGCCCAATATATATATATATATATAATAAAAAGTAATTTCATCACCATTGCACATTGTTATTGACATTAAATAGTGTATATACAAAGCAAAAATAATTTTTCACGTCTTGTTTTCCATTTTTTTCTATGAATTACCTTCTTAAATATATTGTATTATATAGCATCATGATCTAATAATGTGACTAATAACAACAACAATAAAAATAAACAACATGCTATCAAAGATGGATATTGTTTATTTTTATCTGAATTAACAAATTTTACAATTTTTTTTTTCTTTCACAAGGACTAAGTAAACAGAATGTCTTATGTTTTTTATAAATCTTTTACTTAGCAGCTCAAAATTAGAATCTGTATCTGCAGCAAGCAATCCAAAATTCCTCTTACAATAAGATTGGTGCTATGCAGCATTGAATATGTAACTTTCTTATATATGCTATATTTTCTAGAAAAGATAGTGAGCAGCTGTCACTCAAAGATTTATTTCTCATCACAAATAGTCTACAATGGTTACTTTTGTGCCATGAATCACATCCTTCACTTTTGAAAGATGTTCCAGCTTCTGTTGAATTTTGTTATCTTCCTAATCGGCATGTTTCATATTAAAAATGTCTCAGCTTGAAGATATATATATGTGTGTGTGAGAGTGCATGAAAGGGAATAAGGAAAGAATCTAATTTTTTTAATTTTACATTGGTATTGAACACATAAAAAATAATTTATTGAAGTAAAAGAGAAAAATGATTTCAATAAAAAAGATATTATTTACAATTTTTATTCATTAAAAAAAAACCATGATATGTGTTTTAATTATTCATTTAAATAATTTCCACTAAATTAATAAGTTGAAAATAGATAAATGAGTGTACTATAGTGTTAAATTTAGGAACAAATTCATATTTTAAGTACTTTTGGAAGTATGTAGTTTAATGTAAAGGAATGTCTATAATTACACATTTTAAAATTTATTATTTCAAAGTTTTAAAAATGCTTTTTCTTTTGTTTTAACACATTTTTTAATTAAACTTCTTCTATTTCATTTTCTTAAAAAAAAAAAAAAAAACTGGAGATTTGTTGCATTATTTTAGTTGTGTGCCACAGAAATATATTGTTTTGAGTATTCATTTACATTTTGAATTATTTGTCACCATGAATAATCTCAGTGATTTGATGTCAATCAAATGATTTTTCTAAATTTAATTAGCTGCTACATATAGTTTAACAAATACAATTTATTGATATTATTTCTAAGATTGTATGCTGAATATAATTCTGTTTAGTTAACTATTTTGTATTAGAATTAAATAGTTAAATGTATTTTATTGTAATGGATGTACTGTTTTTGTAAATAAATTGTTATCCTCATAAACTATAGAAATGTTTGAAAAGATGTTTTTCCATTTACAAAAAGAGTTTTAAAAGATGTTACTTTATGAGTTTCTTTCAATGTTAATTTACATCAGATTTAATTTTGTCTCAATTTTCATTTTTCAAATTAAGCAAATTTAAAGATTGTGATCTGAGTTAAAAGCACGATCAGCTTTATCAGTGTACTTAAAATTTAAAAAAAAAATATAAATTTTTTAAATAAACATCTTTTAGTTATTTAATAAAAGATGAAATAATTTTAAACTAAATAAAGTTTATATTCAAACTAATATCTTGTCTTCATATGTTTTATATTTATATTATGTAATATTTATACTTTCAATTAATTATAGATGAGGATTGTTTTCATTGTCCAAAATTGCAAGAAAATTTGTTGAGTCTTCTGAGAAACAAAAAAATGAAACTTTCTGACATAAAATCAAATAATATATATAATTTTGAAGAACTATGAGTATAACCTAATTTTAAAATTAATTTCTGATGGTTTATTATATTTAAATGTCAAAATGCAATAAACTTCAATATTGTATTTAAAAAAAAAAGGTACTTGAAATAGGAGAATTTCGTTAACGATCTGAAATCCTAAATATTATATAGCTTAATAGTTAAATTGTTATACATGTATAGAAAAAAATTGTGTAATCTATTCCACTGCATAGAAAAAAATTGGGGAAACTCAAACTCATTCTTTCTTTGCAACTGAATCTTCAGTACAATTTCAGAATCAAATGTGCATATAATTTTAATTATTTTTAGAGAGTCCTCTTTACTAGAAAAATGGGTAATATAAACTTAGTGGAATCATCAGCATTTGAAATAATGTCTTGTATCATGTTTATTCACTTTTGTATTAACTAATGTTTAGATCATAAAAAACAAATTTGTTCTTAAGAGCTAACTTTAATAATATTATTACAATTTAACTGAGATGAATCAGGTAATTTGAGCAAACTAATTAAATATAGTATTGTTGTAGAGAATTGAAATTTGGCTGTAAATATTTTGTTTTTTATAGTGAAGTTTTAGTTTGTTTAAAATCAATGTTAGAAATAATGAAGGGAATACAAATAATGAAAAATGTATTGACTAGATTACTGTGCAGTTGTAGTTTTATGATATCTATAATAATCAACATCACTTGTTATAGCTCTTAAGATTAATTTGTCATTGAGTTCATGAACATATCTGGTATTGGATTGCAATCCAGTTATATTCTAAAATAATGAAGGAAATAGTATTTAAAATATCAATGAATTGTTAGTAGATATAATTTTTATTGTTCTAAAATCAAGGATTTTGAAACCATTTAATATGCTAAATCTGTAATGCGGTTATCTCAGCTTTTGAATTATAACTATTAAAAGGATTTACTAAATATCAAGAAGACCCTCATAAAATATTTTCCTATTTAAACCACTTTAATTATTCAACTTATCTTGAAAGTTATGAAAATATTATTTATCATACTTTATTCTCAGTATGTGATGCTTCTTTTGGTCTATCAATTTTGTGCTGTATTAAATGTAATATAAAATCATTCTTAGAAACTTCCTTTATATATATATATATATACCACTCATAAATAACATATTGAACTCATAAATAACAAATATTACTCTCTAGCAAAACTGTAATGTTATAAACTCTATAAAAAGGGATTTAAAGGATCAATATGAAATACAGTGCCTTCAAACAGTTTGCAACTGTTTCTGAAAAATTTCAGGACAGTTACTAAAATTCTATTTCTTGCAAAATTGACATTGCCACCATATCATATTAAAATTTGTAGCCATACGTGCTGATTTAGAAAAATAACTATGAGTTTAGAAATAGCCAATTGAATATTAATTAAACACATGGAAAAAAAAAAAAACAATACTTGCCATAGAAGAAGATTACTTGATTAATAAAGATATAAGTTGAGACTCATATCTAGCAAACCAACAAGAAGCATTTACTTTTTGATTATATATTCTTTTTATATACTTAAATACTGATGAATCATTCACTACTTCTTCAATTGGCTAAAAAAGTAAATTTAAAAGTACATAAAATTAACACATTACTTGAATTAGAAATTCATGCATAGTATTAACAATACAAATATATGTATATAATTCAGGAATGATTTTAATTAATGTTTCAAAAGGAAAGTTTAAAAGTTTTTAATGATATTAATTTATAAAAAACACCTCATATAAAGACCATAAATTCCAGAAAAATGTAATTAATAAATAATTTTAACTATACTTTAAAAAATGTAAACACTTAAAAAAATTAATTTAACATGTGCTGTTGTGCAAGTAAAATGAACAATGGAAGTTAACAATTATATAGACTGAATAATTAATAAAGACTGAATAAGAAATAAAAACAAATTTCACATTTTCAAAGAAAATTCGCTGTCACAATAACAAAAGTTAGTTTCTCTCATAAATTTATTTGTGTTTAGCCTGGATATTTCATTAATTTTCTAAATGCAAAATTATATGGCAAAATTCAAAAAAATTTGCATTACTTATTTTTTTATTAAATTAATACTACAAAGAATTAATTAGAAATTAAAATTAAATACTACAAAGTTTTAAAAATGTTAATTATGTCATGTGAGAAAACTTGTTAAGTTTTGTACACAGTTGCAGGCAAAAATTATTTACAAACAATACTAACTAATTGAAGAAATTGGAAGCAATTATTTTCAGAGAATTTTTCTTTTCCAAAATTTTAATCCTGAATATTTTTATATTAATTGTTTTTATTTTATAAATAATAATTTCAGAAATAAAATACTGTAAAAGAAGTTGGTAAATATAATGATCTAAAAGGAGAAATGCAATAAAAATTGTACTCATCTTTTAGTTATTATCGTTAAAAATATTTTTTACATTGTTAAATAAAATTCAGAGTTACCAATAATAAGGAAATAGGAGTTCCTTCTTTTAGTAGAGGAATTACATCTCCTTCCCATGTGACACTTCCTCAAGAAATAATTGTTTTACCATTTCATTTGTTACCAGATTCACCTTCGGTCAACAGTAATGATCATGACCTGCTAAATTACTTACACAAATTTTTCATCAAAAATTAAACTTCATTTTAAAAAATTTGAACAAAAGAAACAAATCACAGAAAAAATGTTTTGCATTATGTATATCAATTTGAATTTTAAAAAAAGCAGAAATTATAAATTAAAGTTTTTAATAAAACAAAAAAATAATTAAATGTAGAAATTTTAAGAAATATGAATGATATTATTCAGAGGATAAATAGACTTTTCAATTAGACATTATAATTATTACTGAATTTGTAAAAATATGGTGTCCACTTAATAAACATTTTGATACTTTACTTCCTGAAACTTGGCAATTTTTTTAAAAATCGAGGTAAAAAATTCTAAACTGCATTTTAACTAACCTTTATGTATAGCAGGCAAATTTGAAAGAAGTATTTACAATAATTTTAATAAATTGTTGAACAATAAATTTCCTTTTCTTCACAAGAACATGATCTAATTTCCTTCAAAGCAACATTACTTTATTTGTAAGCAAACATAAAAATGCAACATAAGCAAATAAAATAATTCTAAAATATAAAAACCAATTAAAACAAATAATTGAGTTATTCAATCACATAGGTCCATTATTTAAAGTTAAATTATGCAAATGAGAAGTATCATTATAAAAATAATAAACTATCACAAAGACTGAATTTGCTTGTGTGATAACATTGATTTCCTTTTTAACATCTTTTTTACTCTAGTGATACTTCCTCCTTAATTTATTTTCATTCTTTTTTTATTTTTATTTTTTTTATTTACCATTAATGCCTTAATCAAAATTTATCTTTGCTGCATTCCTATATTCCAATTTACAGTGAAACATGCATTTTAAAACTTAAATTATATCGAAAGTGAAATATACATTTTAAATCATTTTTCTTTTTCCTGTCTCTTTTTGAATCATCAAATAAAATCCCTTTTCAAAATGTTAAAGCAATAGAATTATAATCAAATCTTTGTGGGGAAAGAAATAGGTTTTTTTAATTACCAATTAGGCATTTAATGTTAACAAAAAAATCTTTGGCCAAGAATGCATAGTTGTAAGTTCATGATAAGAATTAAATATAACATTTCAATTTTTAATATCATTGCAAAAAATGCCTCTAAAAATCAGAATGACAATATTACTTATTCTATTCAATTCCTCAGGCACATTCTATTTAATTTTATAAATTTTTGTTAAATAAGGAATTTAAAAATGGAAAACTTATTTCAACATAAAATTATCTGTATAACCTCTCTCCTACAAAAAATTTTGTCATGATTCCTAATATTCTGATTTTCTTTTTATTGCCAATGTATTGCAAAAAGAAGCCATTCAGTTGAGAGAACAAATGTACAAGCTAATTAATGCAACTTACCTTCTGAATGTTTAACTTCTAGCCAATAATGAAATATCTATTTTAATTTTTCTTAATAATATGTTTAAAATTTTCTATAAAATGAGACTAAAATGCCTATTTTGCAATACTTACACTAGTTGTGAGAGAAATTTCGCTACAAAAAAAATTACAAGAAAAGACTATTTTTTAAAAAAATATGATGAGATTTAAAAAATACAGTCTTTTCTTATGAATTTTTTGTAGCAAAATTTCTCAACTAGTATAAGAATTATATATATGATGTGATTTAAATAATTTATGCAAAAATTTCTATAAATTTATAAATGTTTGCATAAATTATTTATTTAAATGATTTAATATTTTGTATAAAGTATATAAAACAATTTTTAAAAATAAAATATTGTATAAACTTATAAATACAATACCTATATTTTTAAAATGATAATCCTGGATCAAAATACACTCTTCTAAAAATTACTTTTCACTCTTCTAAAAATTACTTGTTAGTTAATAACAATGTAAATTAAATAAAATTTATAATATTAGCATTCACTTGAAAACGCTATTTAAAGGATTAATTTAATTTAATATGACAGTCAAATAGTAATCATTACACAAAATTATCAAAATGTTCAGCAAGTGCTAAAATCAATGAAAATAGCTAAATAACTTCAAAAATCCCAATTATATAAAAATAAAAATGACATAATTTTAATTTTTTAAGAATTTTTATAAGAGTTTCATAAATTAAATAAAAAAAAATGAATAGTAAATGAAATTAATAAACAGATGTTTTAAACAATATTGCTACATATGTTATCCAATCAAATATTATGCTTCATATTCGAAATATGATATTTAATCATTCTACTTTCCTCCACTACTGATATGTTAAAATAACATGCACAGTATAACATTCCTACCGAGGAAGGTAACATATTGCATTTTCCTCATTATCAGTTATGATAAAGTAAGCACTTCAATTACAAAATTAATTGACAAAAAAAAGTTCAGATTTTTGAGAAAAAATATTTTTCCTCTGGCATTTCGTAATTTTTCAGAACATTTTGAAAAAAAAAAAAAAAAGTTCTTCTAAAAACAAATCACAGAGTTTGATGATAAAAAAATTTCTTCCAAGAATTATGAAATAATCCCGACTGCAAATTCATGATATTTTTATAGTTTTTCTTACTTATCTTACAATTTATGATTATCTTTAATCAGTTACTGCTTAATAAGATGAAACTTTTCTAAGTTATTTTTTACTAATTTTTCATTTACTCTTAAATTGCCAAATTGTTTAATAATTACTTGTTTATATTACATCAAATAACATAATCAAAAATAACCCAACTTAATATTGCTTAACAGAAAAAAGCTCAGTAATCTTAAATTAATATTGCTTATCTCAGTATTAATTTAAGATTACTGAGCTAAAATAGCTGTGCCTAAGATATGTTCCTCCTAAGTATCTGAAGCATGATTTTAATAATTTTAAATCCTGATACAAATACTACTATAAAATATAGATTAAAAATTTTATAAAATGTATGAATTTAGTAATTTTTGATATTTCAATAAATGAATGTAAAGTAAACAGAAAAAAAAAATTCTACAAAATACAAGCTACTTACTGAATTTCTAGCAACCAAACTTTTGAATATTTTAGATTTCATACAAGGAAGAAAGTAAGAAGCATACATGTCTTTAAAAACAGAACAAGTTTTGCAATATTAAAATTAATATGTTAATAGATAATTTTATTAAAGTGAAAATGTTTTATATTTAAAACAAACAAAGATTAATTTAATACATTTAAATTTTATAAAATAATAAAAGCAAAGTAGGAAATGTAATATTTTACAAAAGTTAACCTATGATTTCTTGATTTGATGATGTGAGATTTTTTGAATGACATGGAAACAAGAAGAATCTTAGCTTTCTGAAAACAAAGAAATAATAATTTGTACATTTGCATATGGAAAATGTATTTGTAAAACAAAAATGAGCTCAAAATTTGTTAATTATAGTACAAAAAGGAATAAATACTTATCAAAACATTTTACCTATTGTAAAATTGATAAAAAAGTTTTTTTTTTATTTATTTATTTTTTATTTTTATCAATTTGACACATATATAATAATCAAAGCAAATACATAGAATATGTACTCGTGAAATATTATCAATATTAACCTTGCAAAATCAAATACTTATTCATCATATCTGATGGCTTCAATGCATTTTAAAATAGCATAACAGTTGTTCATTTATCAAAAGTACATCATGGAGTTCCCAATATGTTACCCTAAACCTTGATACTCAAGGTCGAATTGGAGCAGTTATGCTATTTGAAAAGTATGTTTAAATATAACTGATCATATGAAACATCAAATCATCACTGTTTTATTTCATCACTCACAATTTTATGCTCATTTGATGAGTTGCTTAGTTTAGAACCTCCATCACAAATCTCACTTGACAGCACACTACTCGAGACTTTAATCCCAAGTTAAATTTGAAAACCATATTTTTTAACTTATTAATATATGACAACTATCTCATAAATTTGAGTTTAAAAAATTAAAGACAATCAATCATCAAGAGAATAAAAATGTTGATTCCAAGATAAAATCAAAATTCATTGCCTTTCTGAAGCATGAGATGGTCCATAAAGAATTTGTACTACTGGACAGAACTATTAACACCATGTTTTAAAAAAGAAATCCGTGATGCACAAGTCCCTAAAATGAAGGACCAGAGAGATTTTTGATCACTGAAAATTTCCCAAATTACAAAGCAATGATTTATTGGACAAGGTAAGGGTAGCACAATCTAGCCAAAACCACTGTACTATCTTGATGTGATCTTGGTAAGCCTTTTCCATTTCTTAAAGTAAAAGAAAAAGTAGAAAAGTTATCATTTTGATGATAGCCCAACCATTCAATGGATTATCCAAAAATCTCTAAACTAGGTTGTAAAAGTTGAATTCTAAAAATAGGAATGTCAATAGGATCTGTAAATTGACACCCAAAGAAGCATAAAGAATTTTAAAAACATGCACTGATCAAATGAATTAATATTTTTTACGAGAACTTGACCTATTGGTTAGCACACAAGCAAGGAATACATAAAATTAATAATATCCAAAGATATTTTTTTTACTTTTCATACATAAAAATCATTTATCTGGTATTAGCCTGTAGAAAAAAGATCAAAGATGAAGCATTTTAGCATTAAGGACACATATGAAGAAAATTAATAAAGCATAAATGAAAAAAATATATTCCATTTATAAAAAAAATAATATATTTACTTCAGCCACATACTTTCTTGTAGTATAAAAAAATAATATGATAAACAAGTTTTGAAATAAATAATTAGTACATTTAAATTAATAAAACTTATCATAAAATATTGATTCCATTTTTGAGTTAACATAAAGTAGGCATCAAAATTTATGGCATACATTCTACATTTGGCATCATGTACAGTTTCCAGTGGCATTCAAATGAATATTGTGATATTGAGTAAAACATTGCAGGGACAAAATCCACATTATTTTTTTATATTTAATTTTATTACAAGAATACTTCTGTTGTGTATTTCTTATTTTAATAAGTTTAGAAGATATATAGTATGTATGTACAATTTAATTTTAACATTTCAATAATTCCTACTGTGTGGCATCTTGAAGCATATTTTATTTTTTAATTCGGCTTTGCCACAGCTACAACAGTGCTGACCACTCTTTACATTAACTGTTAATATTTTACATTTAATTAAAATTTGTAGGAAATGTCACCCCCTTATAAATAACTTAAATTAGCAAGAACAGCAATGAATATTTTTATGTTGGTGTGTTACTTTTAACTGCTATTTGTTTTTATCTTGTTTTAATATTTATCTTGTGTTATGCTATATCACTCAGTTAAATGTTTTACATATAACATCATTTAAAATATATTAAGGAATAAACTTTTTCATGATAGACAATATGAAAATCTCAATATTATACAATTGACGTATAACTTGATTAAGGCATGGAATGCATAACACAGTTTTGTTATTATTAAAAAAAAAAGTCCTGGTCACTAAACTAGGCAAAATGCAAATTTTCCCACTTAAGTTTACATCTGACAGTTTCTCTTGCTTTAACTGATGAAATCATTCTTTTAAACACATTACAGTATGTTTGAATACAGCATCTGTAACAGTAGAGGTCACAGAGCTAAAATTTAATTCAAAGAAATGACCAAACTAAATAGGACATTTTATTTTGATAAAATGAAAACAAATAAAATGCAAATATTTAATTTTTAATCATCTGAAAAATTATACAAAAGAAATAAATGAATTGCTGTTCAAGATGCATAATTAATTATGAAAATAGAAATATAATTGAAACATCTCCTACAAAGATGCAATAAAAATACTGGAACACAGACAAATTGTTATATTAATAAGAAAAGGAATTATAAAATTATGAAACATAGAAATGAATTTTAAAAAATTACTGTGAATACATTTTTAAACTAATTTAAAAAGCTAGGAAATTAAAAAACCACATACTATAAAATTACTAACAGAATTAAAAACTTTAAAACTATCTACTTTGTTTTTTAGCAAAAAAAAAAAAATTACGAGATTTAATGAAATCTAAAGTTTATACAGAAATGTAGATGAAAACTTATCATATATTAATATATTTAAAAATAATATATTACTTCTTATTCAGATCCTTCTGATAAACATATAATGATTGCTTCTAATGCCTTGAAAAATGACATACATATTCAAAATCTTGACAATGTTTTGATTCTTTAACATTCAAATTTTAACTTAGACAAAAATCCCTCTGTCTCAGAAATATAGGATACAAATGACTAAGAATAAATAGTTAAAATATTAATATTTTTATATTACGTTAAATAACTTTTTTTAAGATTAAAAATACTTTACTGTTTATATATACTATAGAATTAATACATGTGGTTTCACAAAAGATAAAAATGCACATTACATACCTCTAAATATGAGATTTTGTCAACTCAAAATTAAACAAGCAATAGGACAAAAAAAATTCAAATATATTTTACTGAAAATGAACAAAATTTATTAGCATATATATATATATATATATATATATATATATATATATAAAACAATGTCTCAAGTTGCTTAAAAATTGCAGAGTGACAATAATACCTTGCTTAATTTATCAGCATTTACTTGTTTAAATAAAAGCATATAATATAAAAAAATCAAAGTATTCTGCATAACTCAAATCTGTCTGAGGTGCTACAAAAGGAGAGCAAAAAGAAAAAAGTTTGCATGCTATGAAAGGTAAATTTAATATAGAATATCTATTGATAAAGTTTTGATATTTTTTTATAGTTCTCTAAACACAGAGTGTCTTTTAAATCAGAAGCAATTGGAGCATATAAAATGTTTGAGCGTTTATGGCTGGAAAGTTACAAAAGAATAATTTTGAAATTATGCAAACTACCATAAGACATAAATTGTGAAAATATGTCATAAAAAAGGAAAATTCCGTTTTTTTTTAAAAAAAAAAAAAAAAAAAACATTATATATAATATAAGGATTTTCCATGATAAAAAATTTTAATTGAATTATTGAAATAAAATACATATTTCAAGCAAAAATCTCTTAGCATTATTGCATATAACACACAATTTAAAGAATCATTGAAGCAGAAAAGTATTCATTCAGACTAAAAATTTAACATTTCTCTATTACTTTATTTTTTTCCCCATTAAAGTAAATAAAAAATATATTCTTACAAAAATACTTCAAACCCCAATCCACGGCAAAGCAAAATATGAAGAATTTTAAATCTCTCAAGCATAGCATTTTGTAATTCAGGAGGTAATACCTTTTCATCCCTAGATAAGAGAATAAGGTAAAATATAAATTTACCATAATAATTAATACAAATAATATAAAGTGATTACTTTTTGGAATTAATTAATATACTATAAAATTGATTTATGATTATTAATATGCAAACACATATTACAATAAAGTCTCTATTATCATTGAACTGAGTAAAATGGATAATTCCTTCTATAATTTACAAAATAATTCAAAAAGCATGAACTGATTGAAAAAAAAGTTTCAATAAATGTCAATTGAGACCATTGCACCAGTATAAAAATGAATGAAGAATACTTTATTTTTGAAAATATTGCAGCAATTTTATTAAAAACAGTGATTCTACACTTGAATATTAATAATACAAAAAATTTTTTTCCCCCTCCAGCAAGATTATGTTCTTTTCGCCAATGAAAAAAAAATGATCAAAAATTTCTTTATTTGGGTAAGAAGAACTAAAATATTTTATTTGTGAAAATACTTTCTAAGAATTAATTATAAAATTCATTTCATCCCTGCTTCTTTTCTCAATATCGTAATTTTTCATTCAATGCATTAAAAAAAATAAAAATGGTATCTAATAATTGATAACCTATTGCATTTTGGGCAATACAATAAATATAAAAACATTAGTTGCAATTAAAAAAATCTTTTCAATTCAGGAAAATCGTTCACAATACTTTAATTTACATTGGCTGGAGTGTTAAATACAGTGTCAGGATATTCAACAAATCAAAATTTTGTATTTAAATTATGTCAATAATTGTAATAAGCATTTATTACAAAGTTAAAAATATACTTTGGTATACGTTTGTACAAAAGTTATATTTTATACAATATTATTACTGTTAAAATTATAAGAATTTAAATCAGTAAATCTAAAATAAAAATATCACAATAGTTAAAATTATAAGGAATACTTATTCATATTTATTGATTCATAAAATTTCATACATATTTAACATGAATTAAAAAAATTTAGGAGAAAAAAGAATAAGTTAGTAATTCAACAAGTTATAGTAAACACAAACAAATTGAAATTGATAAATATTATGCAAATTTTATAAGTTTAAATAAAACTTTATGGCAATAGTATACAAATAACATTCTGAAAATATATATTCATTGATTAGAAAAAATTAATATATTTATTTTGTCAATATCATTAACTAGTTTAATATTTGAAGCTATACAAATCTTAATCATTAATAAAATGTTTACAATTTTAAGATTTACTATTTTTTATTTAAAAAAAAATATTTTGCATATAAGTCATCTTGAAACATAAGATTCATTTTTCTATATTTCATTTCTAATTTATAATATATCTCAACATTATATTTTAGGGATTTATGTAAAAAATGTCTCATGAAAATATAAATATTTATAAAAAAGGAGTATTAACAAAATTAAAATAAATCCAGTAAAAAAAAATTGTGCATTGTATCTCTAAAAATCTACAGAACATAATATATGTCTGTAATCTTGTTTAAGAATAATATTGAACATGTGAATTCTGGATCCCAAGAATTCCTTGTAATTTAATCTTTGAAATTTATAAATTGATTTTGTAGTTTATAAAGCATTATTGAAAGTTATTCATTTTTATTTTCATAAATAGTTATTTTTTTCAATGTGTTATTTCCCACAAATTTTATAAAATTTTAAAATAAACATAAATAGCTTTCTTCCTTTTTACTTCCTAATTTCAAGCTGGCTAATTTAATAAAATAGATTAATAAATCTATGCAAAGGAAATTCCTCCAAGAAAGAGAATAAAATTTCAAGAAACCCATAAAAATGTGCAATTTTTATACAATTCCTAACAATAAGTAGGTATACCTATTTATTTTTAAACACTAATTATTTTAATCAACTAAATTAGAAAAAAATATCAGTAAATTCAGACAATAATATCATAATTTTGAAATTTTTAACTTCAGAAAAAAACATTAATAACTCAGTAAAATATATTACATACAATAATAAAGCATAATATACATATAGTTGTTTATCAATCATTTCAATCTCATAATTTAGGTTTTAGTTATTTAATTTGAAATAATGTAGCATTTGAAAACAATCATACAGCTTAACACTTGAATGGATATCCTTCAATATCAGAAACTATAATAACTTACTCATTTTTATTAAAAATTCATAAGTAGTAAGAATTAATGTTAAGTGCAATACTATTTATTCAAAATTGAATTATATTTAATTGCATT
>JAPDSC010036790.1:0-27865 GCA_026290005.1 Latrodectus geometricus
ATTTTAATTGCGGGCAAAATTCAAAAATATTTTCAAATGCAAGATTCGTTGTAGTGCAATTACGCACTAAGCATGTCAGTTTACGCAGTGAATGATTATACAAATATAGCACAAAAACTATCTATTTATAACAAGTTTTTTTTTCTTTTATTGATTTTTCTTATTTGTCAACTATCAAAAGCAATTTTAATGGTAAAAAATACTTTTCATTTCAAAATATTCTTACTACTTAAAATTTTTCTGGTTTTTTATATATATATATATATAATGCACCAATTGTATTAAAACCACAAATTTTTATGAATTGTAGCTTTAAGTGGATAATGGGCGCATAATTTTCGGTAAAAACTTGTCGAAAAGTATTTTATTTTTATTTGTTCAAAAGGCTGTCTCAAATAGATATGCCACAGTCCAAATAAAATCACGAAAATTACATTCGGTAACGGAGTTATTGAATCGCCTTTTCTGATCGTCGGAGTATTGGAAAAAGCGTAAACTTGTTCAGTACAATGAACGGAAACAACTTTCAAAAATCATATTTTAAATATTCCAAACACTTTGAAAATCGTTATAGTTTTTTAAAACAAAACGTTAGCTGCTGGATTTCTACTTTCAGGGTTATGAGAAAATAATTTTAAAAGGAAGAAAGTCAGTTGATGTCACTAAACGGTCATATTTTGCACACGAGGGCTTAAAATGGATTCCGAACCCAGTACAGACAACCAAGGTGGGGAACTGAAGGCAAACCATTTGGCTGTAGCTTGGCATTTTTAAAAAGAATGAACCGTTCTTCAATCAATCTTATTTTAGAAAATGTATAAAATTATTTTAAGTGACACACCATGCTATGAGATAAATTTACAATGAGTTCAAATCAACGCGTTAACCCGTTTGTGACCAAGGTCTCGTGGACGCGATGCAGCGATTCCACTCTTATCAGCCCAGCGTCGCTTCCACGCGAAGAGCTCCGATTGATATGGAGAGACCAGCGTCGCGTATGCGTAATCGTAAAGCGGAACGTTTTATTTGAATTTTTAAATGCTACTAGATGGCGTTGAACGGCAACGGTTTTCACAACGGTCGACTCATTTGGTATTTGACCTTCATGAACGGGCATTAGTTTCTGTTCTATGCTTCTGTATTTGATATATTTATTGATGTAAACAAAGTAAGAATCACGGCTCTTTAAAGGGCTGGCATTTATTGCGCGCTGTGTTTATATTTTGACGGATTGTGGAAATTTAGGGAACGTTTATTAGTTAAAATGTTGGGGTAGAATTGCCTTTGCCTTTTGAGGTTTGATAGAGCGAGATATCTAATATATTCGAAGGTAAAAAGCGAGAAAATATCTGCTTTAGAATTCAGATCCAGGGTTATTCATCAAATAGGAAAATTCGCAAAACCAAGGAGCTCAATATCTTGTCCAAAATTACCAGGCATTAAACCATTTCGTCTAACTGGTAGACATTTTCCAAAAATTTATATTGATGGGAAAGGAAATAAAAGTAGATGTGTCGTATGTGCTAAAAAAAATCGAAAACAAACATCATATTATGAGTGCAAAATATGCAATGTTGGACTCTGTGTGGATCCTTGTTTTGAACTCTATCACACACAGCAGAATTTTTAAATTTCGATTTCATTCAGAATATATTATTATTCTTAATTTCCTCTTTTTTATTTCGTGTTTGCAGCTTTGTTTTATTGTGTATAGTATTTGTTTTCATGTGCATAGTAATAATTTTAGTTTTTTGCATATTTCATTCATTTGTATTAACGTTATATTTTTTATTTTAATACATACTAAATAACAGTATAGTATATATATAATTTATAAATTTGGAGTTTTATTATTAAAATGCTGATTTTATACAAATTTTTTTGTAAAATTAGGCTTAACTGTTTAAAATGCGCGGGCTGGTAGTGACGCTTTCAGAGCGTTCGGTCCCGTGACTGAGTTTTATTTCCGGCGCGCTGGTCCTCAAGGGGTTGATAAAATTTCAAACATTATAAACAAAATGAAGCCTAGCCTAAAATAAACTATACAATGTAATTGCCTTTTAGATTATACAAACATCAATATTCCGATATAAATTTCATTTCTACCCTAGACAAAAATCTGCTGGTCAAATAGAATAATGAATTTACATGGATTTGGGGTAGCTACAAAATTCATTATTATCCAGTTAATGATGCATAGAATTATTCTTTTGTTAACGAAGATGAGAATTTCTTTCGCTCAACCAATTCTAAAAAAGGCTCTAGTGTAGGCTTGCTAATTTATAGATTTCACAATCGAAGATTAATTGTGCGATTTACGACCGCCGATTGTCTGCGTAGCCTTGAAACGAAGCAGACTCCGTGGCACGTGACTCAAAAGAGGAATCAGGACGGACGATGTAGCGAAATGGAATTTTGTGTAAATTTCTGTGTCGCATCCCATCCATGTACATTATTTTGAAATTTATTTCTTTGAAGAATGCTGTCGCATTATTGTGTTGATGTTCTGAAATTAAAAAAAAAGTATTTTCTAACGGATGATAAAAACGTATTTTTAAAACTTAAAAGTTGCCACGGCTTTTCTTCATTAAAATATGTTGGGGGAAAGCAAGCATACAGTTCAGTTCATTTTTAAGGAGTTCGCGATACATTTTATTAAAATTTAATACAAAAACAGAATTAAAGAATCACAAAATAGAGAGAATATTAATCATAACAACTCATGTTATTATATTTCTTTCATGTCATTTAAGAGTATGCATTTACATGGATTTGTAACATTACACGTAGATCTAGTGACTTTTCATGTTTTTATTGAATTTATATTTTAATTGTTTCTATAAATTTGCCCAATGACGGCGTCATTTATAATCTTTCTCAAATTATGAGTGGCAGCTGCTATTGTTTCAATTTAAAGTGATTCTGACATTAAAATTAGACTGACGAAACTTTAAAGCTTTAGAAATTCAAAATTTGAATAATGTAGGGTTTGAAACTTTAAAATAAGTACTTTTTACTCTTGGTGTTACAATAGTACAGAATCATTAAAAGATTCTTCACAATTTATAACTAATTTTAATTTACAGGCACAAGAAATATCGATTCCTTGGCCTAAAATTATAGTAATGCAAAGAACGTCAAGATCTGGACGTTCTTTGCATTACTATACTATCAAGAAGGTGAATCTAAAGAGGTCACATCAGTCACATAAAAGAGCTTCTTAATTTTCGCAAGCAAACTATTATAGAATTCATTTATTAAATTTCAATTCGGTATGGACGAGTATAATCCATTAGGGCTCACTTATTTTCTTAGAAAACTTCTGTACTCAACAAACACATCTTTCCTGGCATTTTCAGTTACAATCTATAAAATGAAAGTATAAATAGCTGGAAAGTTTCCTCTACAGTTAAAATCACCTGCACAAAGTTCCAATGTAAATTATTTTGATCAAGTCTAGAAAAGTGTTCCTATAAACCAATGTTTTTATGATTATATTATAAGCAGACCAAGTAAAAAGTGTTTAAAAGCATTGATAAAATGCATGCGATTTGAAAAATTAACACTTACTTACTTAACTTTATTTAAAATACCGTTTTGCACTATAAAATGAAATTTCCTATATAAATCAGCCAAAGACAAATGGCTCTTCTGTTAAGTCCATTCTTCTCGCAGGCAAAAAACGTAAATGCTGTAATGGGTGAAATCAATATTTTTTTTTTTTAAATAAACCTTCATAAAAAATATCAAGGTATAAGGAAATTTTATGCCGTGAAAGTGACTTTGATTAGATAACACTCGGGATAAACCGTCCGGGTTCGGAAGAACTAATAATACTTCATTCGTGAAGCTATCTGAGTTCCGGAATACTCTGCATCGTGACAAAAGCAACTTTACAGGGAGTTCACACAGTCTGCCACCAATTAGGATTCGGTCAGTAAGTTAACAGAGTCCGTACTAAATTGAATGAAAAATTTACAGTGAAACATAAAATTAGCTACACCCAAATACCAGACAAAATGTATCGGTAAAATATGAAGATTGTATTTACTTTAGGAAGTTTTATTTCCAGAGAAATAACACTCCTAATGAATGTTTTACCCGAGAATCAATGATAAGATGAAAATGAGTAAAAAGGTTGCCCTCCCAATATTGGCTTTCTGCCAAAAATTCTTCGCGGAGATCAACGAATGCTTTCCTCGTCGAATTCCAATAAATAGACGACATCCCACCGGGCTAGCACGTAATTGCAATAATATTTCGATCCTTTAAAAATATATCGTTCTCTGTACTGTGCTTCAACAATCTTTTACAGATTAGTTCACTATCAATGTTTTAACACGCAAATCAACAGAATTTTTTTTTTTTTTTTTTTTTTTTTTATCTAGAATGCTCTTCACAGGATTGCAAGTGAAATGATACCTTTGGGACAACATCTGAGGCAAATAAATGGCCACGTTTTCTATGAAGGAAGTTATTACATTTCAATACTGTCCGTAAAAAATGCAGCACTGCAAGGTATTCAATGAGGAACAGTGCAAGAAAAATCAATTTGATATGGCCTGCTGCACCCTCGGACTGCTTCAAGAGTCGAAATAAATGAGAGAATGAATTGCTAAGTGAAGTCGGTCCCTTCCTTTAGAAAAAACAAGATCTCCAAATATAGTAAAGGACATACTGGCTCTATCTAGAAAAAACGGATGTATAGGAAATTGTTGAACAAAAGTCATTTAGTTCGATTCTGCCAGATTCTTGTGGCATTGGTTTGGTCGTGCATTTTCAACAGAGATATCAAATTGTGTGCTGTACGTGAGGGCTCATTGAGTTGTAACATATTTTGCGGACTGTCCAATATAAACATTCACATGCAAGGTGGGAACTGAGCCCACGAGCTGTTGAATGGTAGGCTAGAGTGTAAACTATTTGGCTACCAGCTTGGTATTGTCCTATGTAAAGTAACCTTTCTGGTCATTTTCTGTGTTTAGTTTATAGATTTATGGTTAATTTTTGCACATGAGGACCAAAGACACTGACACCTACAGTTTGATTGGTTTGGTTTTATGTGGTGTACTGGTGCAAGGTCCAATACTGGACATTTCTGCACGGAACAATGTTTAAAACAAGAGACTCAATAAGAGACTAGTCAAATATATAAGATGAAGGATATTAAAAATTTAATAAAAGTTTATGTAAAAGATTAAGGTGGATAAAAATTTAAATAGAATTTTAAAAACCTATTGCACGTAAAAATGCAAACCAATTTCTATGTGGTTTAGATCCAATTAAATCTGATAAAATTAAATTTGTTCTGTTAAAAAATACTAAGCGTAAATCATTGAAGTTAGGACAAACAATTAAAATGTAATGTACCGTATACGGTACATTACACATGTCACAAATCGGAGCACTCTGAGACAAGGATAAATGCTTGTGCGTAAATCGAGTATGTCCAATTCGAAGGCGTGTAAGTTTTACATCAACTCTTCGTATAGGAACATCTGGAAATGGAAGAATCCAAGGAGATATATTATGCAATTTGTTGTTTATCTGCAAGTTTTTTGCCAGTGGGAGGAAATAAAGTCTTTGACAATTTGTTTAATGTCAAAAAACCTACAGTTTGAAGTTCATTACGAATTACTACAAATATTCAAACTTATAGTGGTATTCAAACCCAGAAACAGTTAAAGCAAAGACCAGAGTGCTACCCATTGTGGCTGTCAACTATTTTCTTGCAGACCATTCCAATGTGACTGTTCTAAAAGTGGGTCGCCAAAATGTTTTGTCATATATTCTCTCTTTTTCTGGAGTTGCAAAACAGCGTTATCAGAACGCGTATTCCTGTTTGGAAATCTTCATCTATATGAGAAAACATTCTAAATAGAAAGACTGTGAAATTAGGGGGAACATGTATATTGCTTCTCGATTTCCTATTTTGATATTCACTAGTATTTTTCTGTTTCAGTTTCGCATGAAACTACTTGTAGAAGACATATTTAATTCAGTTGATTAAACTAGAAGTATAGATGATTTTTTAAGAAAAATATCAAGTTATATTTTATTTTTCACATCTCAGCATGCGATCATCCACGGATGTTTGTATAGACTGTTTAGATAGACAAACCAGCTGCTCAGCAGGAAGTATGTGATGTACGCGTAATAATATGTCTTTGTCTAATTGGTCAGGAGACGTAAAAAGGCCAGTGACAATCGGTTTTCAGGTTTGAAATTTATTCTCCGAGACAACAGAAGTAATCTCAGAGAGACCACGTTAGAAGATATATTAATAATTAGAGGCAATTATCATATGTTAAATAAATAATATATTTTTTACATAATTATTGCAAGGCCAAGTGCACGATGTGAGAGTCAAACGACGAATGTGGGTAATCATGAACCTAGCTGTCAAATGCGATTTTGATAACAATGCCAATGCTCGCCGTCCTCTGCTCACCGCTCTTATCGTACCTGTTGTTTGTATCAATTCACATAGTGTACCAATTAAAAATAGAATAAAATCTTCTAAATTTTGATAGAATTACATTTTTTGTTTATGATAGAATTATATTTTTAGTACAAATAAGAATATACATAAAATGAAATTATTCATTTGGAACTGAAACGAAAACAGTTATTTTTGGTGAAGCGAAAACCGGAACTGAACCGAAAATCGTTATTTTTGGCGGAGCGAAAACCAGAACTGAACCGATATTAATTCTTTAATTGAACCGGAACAAAAAAAAAATACGGTTCGAAGCCCTGGTTTTAAGTGTATTTCTAACCAACATTCAAGCCTGAGGGTCTAAAAATTGTTGCTCCTGGGAACTAAGCTCCATGAAATTCAAATATAGTCCCAAACTCTAATACAAAAACAGTATATTTGTGCTTAAAAAAATGCCCCGTGGCTAGTGTGGTACTAAACAACAAAAGAATTACCTAGAGAAAGTTTCCAAATGTATCAAAAATAAACAGGACATAGAGAAATCGTGCAGGATGCATCCTCTCTCTCCAGAGTTTCCTTTCTCTCCTCGAGTCTGGCCCAGTGCCAGAGATTTATTTAGGATGACTCCTATATTTTGGTTGCATCCAGGGAGTGCTTGTGAGGGGGGGGGGAAGGGAAAATCATCTTCAAGGGAGGATATGCTCGCGTGGAGTATCTGCAATCCTTCTGAAAGAATGTGATGGTAAATGATTTTTTGAATGAAATAGTTATCGTTGTGACCTTGCTTTGTACCCTCGATCAAAATTCATAATTAAGTGGTTTCCAAACCACTAAAAAACTTGTGCATGCTGGAATCAAACCAAAGAGCATTTAAATTAAAAAAAAAAAATTGAAAATACAACGCACATCGTAATTATTTCTTTCTCAACTATTAAGATATGCAAATATTGAGAAACGACCGTTAGTAAATATTGAGCATAATACTCATTGGCAATATTGGCAAATATCAATATTGACGATAAATATTGTAATATTGAACAGTAATATAAACCAGCCAATCAAAGAATTATACTCGGTTGATTCGAAATGGTTAGTTATTGAATATTAATGTTAATTAGACAGCGATCTATAGTTAAAAATGGTTTCTGAATCATCACAAACAACCAACCAGAGTCACACTGTATTCAGCAGAAATGTATTTTCAAGTAAAATTATTTTTTTATAATATTCATAGATCAAATTTCACTCTAATTTTTATTCCTTTCTTCTGATCAAATTATCCTGGCTGTTTAGTTAGCTCCTACAATTTCCTGTTGTTGAAAATGGGTCTAAATCGAAACCAATCAGTCACAAGGTTTTGAAATGATCTCATCAAAACTTGGTATGATGAAGGAATTGAATTTTATAATTGCACGATATTAAACAGTTAATTTTTATATTTAAAAAGTATTTCCGTTAACGCAATTTGGAGTAACTAATTCCTTTAACATTAATATATATTTAGAATTATTGCAATATTAATCTCAGCATAATTTAATCAAAAAAGAAAAAAAATCAGAGTGAAAAAAGAAATAATTCCTCCCAAAGTTTAAGATCTGTTTTTAACTTAACTTTTCTAGCAATTTATTAAAAAAAAAAAAAAAAAAAAAAAAAAAAAAAAAAAAAAAAAAAACTTATATTTCATTAATTTGTTGGACACAAAATAATCATTATCAATTGAAAATTTATCTTGATCATTTTTGCTGGTGATTCTACAACCTCATTTTGCACAAAGTTTTGTTCCACTAGGTTACAGGACAAAATTTGCTAAGAATTGTAAAGTACTGAAATTTAAGGGTACTGTAAAGTACTGAAATTTAAGTACGATCTTTATTTCGTTAAAATTATTTCCTACCTTCACCTATTCAATTTTGTGTACTTAAATTATTTAAGTAACTTAAAAAGTGCATTATTTTAAGGAAACCAAGTAATTCAAAGAGAAAATGAGCCTTTTCCATTCATAAATAACTGAATAAAACAAAGGAGTTCCCTAGGACTTAACTGCCAGAAATAACTGCTGGAAAATGCTTTCCCCACCATCCTAGCAGAAGAAGCAATGTAAACAGAGCGCGATACTTTCCTCTTCCCTCCAGTGTAAGTAGACTCACTCTAGTGGGTCGTTGCCATGGAAACGTCCCTCCCTGTTTCCCCCGATGACGTCTAGGCACGAAACGGGGAACCCCAGAGAAGGCGATTCACACCAAAAACTGCTTTTTTCTAGCAAAACAAACAAACTGCCTACCTTTGGAGAGCGAAATAGCCCCCCGAATGTAAATTTAGGATTCGTTTCGTAGGCATGAATCGTGTACACTAGATCTCCCGATGAAAGGCGCAGTTAATATGGAAATTACAGATGTGAATTTTATGCGACATTTTAGAACTATTGTATTTGTATGGCATAGGGAAAAATAATTGTTACAATGTTTTATAGGCGTCAGCATCACAAATATTTGTCATCACTTCTCTTATGCGAGAGGTTCAAGTTTAGATCTCCAGCTCGAGTGCTTACCATTACAAACATCCACGAACAATTGAATCGAAACCATTTAGTACCAGCTAGGGCAATTAGTTAACGGCCTAAAATTTAAAATAAACTCTGAATGTTTATAAACGTCTATACTTGAAGGGCTATAGTATCTATTGAGAACTATAGCCCTTATGAAATCATTAATTTCCACAGACCCAGGGCCGTGCTGCGTTTAAGCCCAACAACAAACTAATTTAGTTCAAAATAAGAATAATTTTTTTTTTTTGACACTTTTTCTTTTGTTTCAATTTCTTGCTCATTGCCCTTCATTGGGGTACTGAGTTGAATATATTTTTTTGTTTGTAAATATTTGTGTATTCTTTGTTTGTTTATAATTTAAGAAATAATAAATAATTAAAATAAAAATAAATAAATAAATAAAATAAGTACTATACAGTTCTATGTGTTTATTGTATCTTGTTTTTTCAATTTACTATTTCTCTCTTGTAACATTTGTTTTTATTTTGTTTGGAATTCTATTATTCATCATGCAGGAACAATTTATTTTATTGGGAACACTTATCTTAATATGAATCTACTGTCTATCTATGTTTTTGAAATAACTTCTTAGGAATAGAAGGGATATGGCCCTCTGGGCTAGAAACCTAACAATAGCTAGACCTATACTTGAAGCAGAAAATTAAACTTAGAGCTTTTTTAACTACAATTAACAGTAACTTTCAAATCATTTTAAAATTAATGGCTACCATGTTTCATACTCTAGTTGTTTCTTATATATGAAAATTCATTAAACTAAGACATACAGTATAAAATAAATTCGAGACCCATATACTCTGAATGGAAATCGAACTTTGTAACACATGAAGGTTATTTGTTAGCTAGTGGCTACTCTATTAGGTTTTTTTAATAGTTCGATCGCTTAACACTTCATAACATCCAAGTGTATTGTTAAAAGTAAATGAATGATATTGAATTTAAAGTGACATATCTAAATAGAAATGGTGGGAAAAGATAATTTGAGAAAAAAAAATTTAGTAATATATTAACTAATTTATGTGATGTAACAATTAAAAAAAAACATTTTTAATCACACTTAGAATGAGGCAAATAATTTCAAAAAGCATTGCATTAAAAGATTTAAAACAATAGATGAGAAACTTACCAAGGTCGGAGCGAGTCTGTAGCCCGAGGCTTCGTTTCTTACCATACAGATTGCCGTTTGTGGCTGAAAAGGCAAAATGACTCTTATCACACAAATGAGTAAACAATCCAAATTCGATTCAATAAAAGCAGATTGAAATTAATCTAAGCTCATTCAATGGAATGATATATTGTGCGATTCTTTCTTAGAAAACAAAAAATACAACATGAAAAATCTGAAGTTTTTAAAAAAATGTAATGTGTTAATAGTATTCTTTTCACTCATCAATAAGGAGAGTTTTAATTGGGTGATTTGAACTCAAAAAAATGAAACAAATATTGTAATGTAACTTTTTGATGTATCGTAAGTCTTCCTTTAGAATAATATCATCTCGTGTTCTGCGCATACCATAATAAACAATTGGATAATGTGTCAACAATTTGCGCCACAAATATTCTTCAGTATACTGAAAAATAATATTACAACAAAAGTGAGAGTGGGGTTGCTTAAAATGAATACACATGGGTTTCTTTTCTACTTTTACAAGGATTTTCTATCGATATCATGATTACACATTCCTCAGCATATTATAAATAATCGCAAATAGCTTCCTGATTATAATATAATCTTGACAGACTTTCATAAAATTACTTTCTTTTATACAAAATAGACGATACTTCTAACATAAATTAAAAAATATGAAGACTTGTATTCTATAAGATTAAAAAATGTATCGTAACAAACTCGTTAATCAACTTAGAAAATTTGTGTCAGACCCGATTTGTGACTTCCACAAAATGACCTCTTTTAAACAACGATTTTATTTTGTCATTTTATCTCTAGAGAGGAAAAATATAATTTTGGAATATTCAACTATAGAAAATTACAAGCACTGTATTCAGTCTAAATTGAATTAATGTGTGCATCTCATGCAAGCCACTTTGTTTCGACGCGTCAGTTAGGAATGAAGTGTAAAATTAGAAGCAAACATTATTGCTGTCCATTAAGAAGAAAACAGCGTTAATCTGCGCTTTAGGTCCCCTACTCTGCCAACTTGGCAATAAATGCACCAAGCGTGGTAAACCGGACGTTTTTATACCCAATGAGCTCTTTATGGCTCCGTAGGAAATAATTTGCGTTTTTTCGCGCATGCTCATTAATTGGTTTTTTTCTTTTAGCATTTTCATTGATCTTTAATTAGTTTCAGTTTGAAAAATTGGTCATTTTCATTGGTTGCTAATTAGTTTAAAACCGTTAAAAATCGTATTCCATTATCGCCATGGCAACAGCGTTTTTGAAAACCCTTTAAGTACAGGACCCACAGCACACTTTCGCCAAGTTGGCAGAGTAGGGGACCTAAAGCGCATTTTCACCAAAAAATAAAATAAATAAATTCTAAATGAAAATTGTTGGAAAATGTTTCATTCCCGTGATCATGAGGTAGTCTGTTCTATTCTGTCAATGTTCCGCTCTCGAAGGCTGTCGGTTCGATACAGGAACGAACCAGACAAACCGCCACGCCAACCCAACGTGTATGCAACACTTCTCGTTTATTAGCACAAATAAAATCACATGACAAAGCTCGAAGTGATGCCCACGCAGTGAGAGTCACCTAAATATAGTTAGTTGATTTAACCTTTTTACACACTCCAGCTCATATGACACAAGTCCAATATTGTGAAATGGACTCCAAACTCAAGATTGGAATCGAACTTGTGGCCAACTCAATAGAAGGCCAGTGCACTAACCCTTCAGCCGCATCCAGGCAAACTTTTCCCTTCATGAAAATCCATAAAAGAAATCACGGACAAGTAGATATGAAATATCATTCCTTAAAAATATTTACATGGAGTTGATATGGGCAATAATTTATTATCCAATTCTCAATTGTTTAAAGGTGTTTTAATGACCGTCTGCTCTTTTGGGTTTGCAATCATTTGGAAAGCGAAAGTTGCTGATCACATTCTACTGTTCTTACAAAACACAAATCTCTGAACCTCTGGTAATCACGCCAAATCATTGCTTCATTTCATGCTTTTTTTTTTTTTTTTTTTTTTTTTTTTTTTGCAAACTTACAACCTTTTTTAGAACTTTGGAAAGTGAAATCTTCATTTCAAAAACTGCCTATTGTTCATTTCAAAAACTGCCTATTAACAAGCCTATTGTTGGCGTATTTGAAGACGCATGCACGAAATATTTGATATGCACGGTGCGTTGATTCGCCATCGCATCGCAAACATCCATACCCAGACTCAAGCCCACGAACTGTTGAACTGAAGGCCAAACCGTTTAGCTGCAGACATTTAAGGTCGTTGGGAGTGGCAGATAAAAACCAAAATCCGACGTTTTCAGCTCAATCTTGTTATGAGCTAATATTAATTAATTGCGATGATTCATGCAATATATGAATCCATTTCAAATCGATGCAAATAAAAGGTCTTTGATTTAAACTTTATTTCCACCCCAACAGTTTTTATTTGTTAAAAGGAAAAAATTTGTCACAGCGTTTTCTAAAATTTCCATTTTTTTTTTAAACAATTCAATTTTTTTTTTGTTCTGCATATATAACTTTCGTCTATTTGTTCATGGTATTTTTTTTATATTATGTTATTTTTGCTTATGAATAGAAATTTTGTAAGACAATTTACATAAAATTTTCAGTATCGCTAAGTTCAATTACGAAACATTAATTTTAACAAGACATTGGCATCTACGTAATCCATTACAATTTCTGAGCTAATTATTTACGATGACATAAAGCAGGGGTGGCAAAACTTTTGGGATCCGGGGTCTACTCCACATTTAAAAAATCGAAGGCAGTCTACCAATGGCAGAGCTAAATTAAAGTACATATTTATTTTCGGTATCAAGAAAATATGGTAAATTATGGATGCACTCTTCTTCCATGTTTTTAAAGTTTTTCAATTTATGTTTTCTTAACTGAGATTCATACTTTTCTATAGTGTTTTTGAACGTTTTAATCGCGCTCATCATGTCCGTTTTAGGTTGTAAATCTTAAATCATAAATCGTAAAGCTTTGCACAGTTTGTTTTGGGTTTTAAAGCGTAGATTGTTGTGCGTGTAAATTTTTACTTTAAATAATTCATTTGTTTCTATGTCATAAGTCATAAATTAAATTGTTAATATCCGAAATCATTATCGGAATGGTCGCGCGGTCTACCTAAAATGTTTTCGCGGTCGACGTCTTGGCAACCACTGACATAAAGTATTACATTTTATAAAATTCCTCGGTTCACTGTCTAATAAAACAAATAAAGGAATTATGTGATACTCCAAATAAAAAAAACTGCTTAAAAGTAGATTTGCTGTTAGGATCCGCCACATAATTGTTTTCTAGGTAGACTTCTATTAGACACTGGTGTATATCCAGTGTCACTGGACAACTCTCAAGCACGCACCACTGTACAGAAAGCAAAAACGCAACTGCCATCTTTGGTTGTCCTCTTACCCTAGGCTACAACAAGCCTTTAATTAACGCCAAACAAAAAAGGAAATTTGTTTTTTAGTGTAAGGAAAAAATATTTTGAAAGAAACCTGCCAAAAGAAAATTCATAGTTTAAAAAGCTTTCTTCATTTTCCTTTGGAAGATTCGGATAAATATAAGGAAAAACATTTACAGAAAGTAGTATTTTTATTTGGGCAATAAGAAACAAGAGAAGCTTCGCCTAAGGAACTAGAAGAAAAAGAATTCCCAAAATTAAATCAAAATTTCGGGGAATTTTAATCTGAAGACTTTCATGAGCATTTTAGTTTAACTGAAAAACATACTTTCTGCAACATATCTTTTAATTTTAAGCTTTTATTGAAATACACTTATGATTTAAAACTAACCAATCAAGTAAAGGATGGATTTTCTTTTAAAATCAGTGAAATGCACTCCTAAAACTTTGCTTAGAAAAATTTCAAGATTTTTGCTTCATTAATTTTGAAGCATTCCACAAACTTTTTTTAGATGTCTTATTTGGATCTTAAATGTACCTATTTATTATTCATATATTTTCTTAACTTTTAATTGCTTTCAAAACTTGAGAATGAATATATTATTTAATACATTATTGAAATATTTGTTTTATTCATGAAAGATATTTGAATAATTTTTCGAGTGGCAAAGGTGTACTTTTAAAAAAAATTTTTTTTTTTTTTTATCTAAAACAAAAAAGAAGCAAATGTTCCCATTATGAATTCTAGAAAAGGAAAATTCTCAAATAATTATACGCTCGTTTCCAGAATTGACTTTAGCTGTTGGACGTTTCATAAACTTGCTTCATTAATCAAGTACCTAATGTCGCCTCGCGGCGTTTCAGTGATTTGTGATCGAAAATCACGGGTTCTGTTGCTTCTGCAGCTTTGGGTGGAGGCACACTAGGGGAGTGAAATAATCCATCGACAGCAGAGAGAATCGCCAGACGCACAAGGGGGCGTGACCACGGAGAAAAATCGCTCCTTAAGAATTTTTCATTCATCACTTTCCCACCGGCAACAAAAGTGTTCCTTTTCTTGTTATTTTGTAATTCATTTCCTTTTGAAAGTGTAGAATTTCTTTTCAGTTTTTTAGCAGATAAAAGTTTTGGAAACATCCCTCGTCTGAATTTTTCTCTGAAAGCAGTTGTTATTCAAGGAATTCATCTTCGTTAACACAAAAGAATTACGATTTTAAAAGCATCATGAATGATCCGTTTGAATAAAAATGAAGAATGTAATTTCTTCTGCAGTACAGCAAAGATGACATGAAACAACAAATATCTTGTATTGCTTGTTCTTCAAGAGGGGCCCATTCCATCCCAGGAACATGTTCAGCTCAGCCGCATTAGCAGTGAAATTTCACTTTTTCAAAATTAATGGCAAAAGGTTGAAAGGAAAGCAAGTGTTTGTGAAAAGAAGGAAAACACTTCAAAATAAAGAATTGAGATTCCTCCTCAATGGATATTATTTACTCATACATACTTCACATAAATTCTAATTTTAGAAATAAAAATTTTTGTTGCATACCATTTTAATATTTCCCTTTTTTATTTTCAACCTTGATTTGTTTATCGCTCTTCACGAGGACTAATTAGACTTCCACTATTCATTAATTGTATAACTATCACAACAGAAATAGTCTACACCAGGGATGGGCAAACTACGGCCCGCCGGAAGATTCTATCCGACCTACGGATAGAATTTTAATTTGCCGATCAGAGGCAAATTAAAAGAAACATTCATATATATTAATCTCCTTTTCTACTTGGTTTAAATATTATATTTTTTCTTCCTTTTTTTCAAACAGCTGGCAATCTGTTCACATTCTCTATTTTTGTTCTACAAAACATAAATCGAAGGAAATAGTTAACACAGGAGATTTTCAATCGGTAAAGTATTAAATGCGGGAGTTATTTGTTAGTTATAGTTATACATTGGCGCCAACAAGCGTTATCTTTTTCTTGTGGGGCAGACATATGGGAATTCAATATAGGTGAATTAGACCTCACATGTGGCAGACTGCGCATTTTAACATCCATCTAACGGCTTTTTCTTTTGGCGCGAGTTCTAATATTATTGATTGCGTGTTAAAAGATTGTGGACATATAGCGTCATTGTGAATATATATAGTGGTGAAATTATTAAAAGTATAGCGTAGCTAGTGCTTGTTTGAGTTATTCGTAAAATATTTCAACCCCAAAATGGCTACTAAAAAACGTAAAGTTGATTCAGAGTGCCACGCTTTTAATGAATGGAAATGGAAATATTTTTTTTTCAGTTGTAAAGGATAAACCAGTGTGTCTTATCTGCAATGAAGCTGTAGCAGTCTTCAAAGAATATAACATTTCCCATGATTTCACATCTAAGAATAGGAATTCCAATTACGAAGCAATGTCCGAATATGGAAAAAAAAAATGCAGAAAGTCTTTGTTAAAAATTATCAGGCCTGCAAAATTTTTTCAAGAAGGTAAACAGTATTCAAGAAGCAGCTACACATGCAAGTTACATTGTAGCATACAATATTGCTAAAAATAATAAAAGTTCTCAGTGATGGGGAGTTCGTTAAACAATGCATGCTCCAAGTTTGTGATGCTTTATGTCCAGACAAGAAAAATAATTTTGAGACTGTAAGCTTATCTCGAAAAACGGTGACTTCTAGAATGGAAGCCATCGATAAAAATTTGGCATCACAATTAGAGTCAAAGATTGGCCAGTTTAAATTTTGTTCCATGGCTATGGATGAAAGCACTAATATAAATGATACTGCTCAATTAGTATTATTTATAAGAGGTGTCGATGAGAACTTTGAAATGATTGAGGAACTGGCGTGCATGCGTTTTTTAAAGGGAACTACAACGGGATATGATATTTTTCGTGAATTTCATGAAGGGCTTTTAACTTTGAAAGTGCCTATAACAAATATATGTAATATTACGACCGATGGAGCACCAAATATGACAGGAAAAAAATCTGGATTTCTTGGACTCTTTAATCAAATCTATCCTGGGAACAATGTTGTTTTTCTACATTGTGTTATACATCAAGATGCTCTGTGTAAATCAGCATTGAATATGAAACCCGAGCTTGATACAGTCGTGTAGCTTGTAAACACTATTCAATCTCGTGGGCACAGGCAATTTCGAGATTTTTTTCAGTCAGTTCAATCTGAATACTCTGATGTACTGTATTACACGAAAGGTAAGGTAGCTTAGTGCAGGATGTGTTCGAGCGAGTTTGGCAGATGAAAGACGACATTGTGTCGTTCTTCCATGAGAAACAGTGTTCTGCGGAGTGCGAAATGTTAGAAGCTAAAAAATGGCTTTAAGACTGTGTATTTTTCACAGATCTTCTTTGTCATATGAACAACTTGAATGTCAAGATGCAAGGGAAAAATCCATTTATCGACGATATTTGGTCAGACCTCAAAGCTTTTAAACTAAAACTTAATATGTTTGCTGGGCAGCTAGGTAAGAACAACTTCTCATTTCCCGAGGTTAAATTCAATACTCTCAGTAAATGAAGAAAATCTTAAGAATTATGAAGATAGCTTGAAAAAACTGCATTTTGAGTTCGAATGCAGATTTCAAGATTTCAGTGCCATTCAAGCAGAATTGAATATTTTTACCATGCCATTCAACGTAAATTGTGAAGCAGTGGGGTCAGATTTGCAGCTTGAATTAATTGAGTTGCAATCTAACAATCATCTCAAGCAATTGTTTCTAAATATGCCAAAGTTAGAGTTTTACAAATCATTATCGAAAGTAAGTTTCCCCAATTTAATATCTCATGCCCAGAAAATCAGTGTTATGTTTGCTTCATCTTATATATGTGAACAAGTGTTTTCAACTATGAAACTTAGAAAGAATTATTTCAGAAGTAGACTGACAGGTGAGCATTTAGCCTCGTTCCTTAGAATCAGTACTCACTTCGAGCCTCAATATAAGTAACTTTTAAAAATGAAATCGCAATTTCATTCATCTCATTAACATATTAAATTGTAGTACTTGTATATTGTTTTTAAAATTTTAGAAAAATTCATCTTGGCCCGCCAAACTTTATTTTTTCGATTTTTGGCCCGCGATCGAAAAAGTTTGCCCATCCCTGGTCTACACAACAAAGGGAATTTATTTAAATATTTTTCACACTTTATTAATGTTTTATTTTACTTTCATAGTTTAACATTTATTAATGATTTATTTCTTTAGTTTATAAATTTATAACCTTTAGCTTATTATCAATTTTGAAACGTTTGATTTGTTTGGCACTCAGTGGTAATTTCTGAAGCTCGAAAGATGTTAAGCCCGGATTGACATTTCAAAGCGGATTTGAACCCCTACAGACTCAGAAGAGGGAATCAAACCTATGAACGGTGGAACTGAAGGGCAGAGGACTACTCATACAGCTTCTGTTGCTCATTTTTATCAAATATGTCAGCGACTTTAAGCTCGACCAGAAACTATAGTTTAAAGAGTATTTAGAACTTCTACATGAGAACATAAACACAGCATGTTTTCCGATAAGACTAATTGAGTATGAATTGAATCATTACATAATAAAATGTGTATCTGACGCAAAAACCTTCGGATGTTTTTTTCAGCAAAATTTTTAACCGATTGAGAAGATCATATCTGCTCCAGATAGAGACACTTAAGATAAATTAATAATTGCATTTTAAAGAGCTTATCAAGTTTTTACTGTTTTAATCTTCTAAAATATTGTCAGAAAAATTTAATTATTTGTATATTTCGATTCATTTAAAGTCAAATACGCATCATACGTCACATTGAGCTCTAAATACAACACTATTATTTTATTCTCTCAAATAATTAAAAAAAATACAAAAATATCGATGCACATATTTTAGAATTTGATATCAGTTGTTAAATGATTTAAACGATTTGCATGAAAATTCTATTTTTTAATTAAATTTAACAACAGAGTTCTATTCAAGAGCAAATTCAAATATATTTATGCGTTGAATATCTCTAATGACTTCTGCCATGAATTTCTATTTAAGCGTAATTAGTTTATCGCATGATCTCAGTGCTAAGAAACAAAAGATTTCTGATTATATATATATAAACACTAAAAAATAAATTTCTTGATGCAATACATCGCGCTTTTTTTTTCTTTTGATATATATAGTTTGGTTTTTATATTTCGTGGAAAGTGGTGTCATTGGAGAGCGGGGAGTTGTCTCGAGATGGCACGTCATCACCCTTGGCCTCATGCAAATTGAATGAGATGAATCTGGATTCGTCTCCCAGCATTCAATTGAGACGGACTTTTTTTCACAATTATGGGAGAATCACTGAAAGTATAAGTTGAATTTACAGAAGGAACGTAAATTTAGTGTTCAAATACTCTTATTTATACTATTTGCTCAAAATTCTAGAAAAAAATGGAAAATTCAATCATTCCAACGTAATGAGACATATTAGAAAAAGCCTACGAATTGACAGGATATTTTCTGTTATAAATATCAATGGGTCAAACTTAGTAACTTGCTGTGGTTTGCCACCCCATTCTCCAAAAGACCGTGAGGTAAAGCCACCATGTTGTTCAATAGAAGTCGCAAACCAGATCAACGTTGCTTTCTTTCAAAATGCGAAACTGCTTCACAAGTAATTTTAAAGATGAACTTTCAACAACTTCTAATGAGATAATGACACAATATTTTTTTATAAGCCGTTAGAAATTTTTAAATTAAAGGGAGGATGTTTTATCGAAAATAAATTGTTTCATGTAAAAATAATCATTTCTGCTGAAATTTTGATGAGACTGGGAACTCTATATTATCAGTCTACTTCGAAATTGACTTGCTTATCTCTCACTTTTTTTAATCATCACTTAAAAATTAATGAACTGAACATAATTTTCATGCCCCAATAAAATCCAAAATGAGGTCGAAAATACGAACTGTTGAACTGAAGGCCAGAGAGCGACAACTGAGGTAAGATTTAGTTGTCAACGTGGCAAGACTTAAAGGGGCTCTTATTGCAAACATCTACGTCATGGTAGGGAATCGAATCCTTAAACAACTGAATTGTAAACCAGTTCACTTATAGCTGATTCATTGATGTGTCATTCAACGGTCATATTTTACACCTAATGGATGATCAGACCAGAACTTACCATTTAAAGTGTATTCCGGGCCACTATGAACATCCAGGCTTAAGATGGGACTCGAACCCAAGAAGAACTGTTGAACCGAAATCCAGAATAATTTGGTAGCAGTTCAGCTTTCTTATCGCAGTGATATCAGAGCTAGAATGCAGATGCTAATTTGACTTTACAGTTTAAAATGAATCACTAAATATTCACATGAAGTCTAACATGGGATGTAAGCGAGAAAGCACAAATTCAAGTTCAGAGAAATTCGAGAACTGTGTTGGATTCTTGTTTCACGAGGGCGGAGTAACGGCACCCTCAATTGAAATACTACGCATGACTCAAAATGTATTTTTTTTTCATAATGTTCATTTTTTGGAAGGATTAAAAGAAAAACATCGTTGGAAAAAGTAAACTTTTGGAACTCACCAAAATAGTGATTTGCGACATTAATTTGGGTCTGTGATGTGACGAGATTTCACATTCCCATGGAAAGAATTTCAGGAAAGTTTCTATTCCCTTTACACACGTCCATGTACGGGATTTAAAACCTAACAACTTTCTATAACTCAAAAATACATTACCTATTTTAAAATAAATGGGTACCTTTAGTATCAAATGCACCCTAAAAACATTTATTGCACATAAATTTTTCGTTTTCATGTCTTCTTTGTCATAGGATTTTAAAATGTTGCAAATTTCTAACCATGTGATTTGTAAAAATATCTTTCCTTAAATTTGGAAAAATATCATTGAGAATCAAGTCAAGAGAGAGGAGATTCCTTGAATTTAGCGGTCGCAAATGTCCTCTCAATTTTTCATTAAAATTATCTTAACCCCTTGAGGACCAGCGTGCCGGAAATAAAACTCAGTCACGGGACCGAACGCTCTGAAACGGAGCGTCACTACCGGCCCGCGCATTTTAAGCAGTTAAGCCTAATTTTACAAAAAAAAATTCGTATAAAATCAGCATTTTTATAAAAAGACTCCAAATTTATAAATTATATATATACTATACTGCTATTTAATATGTATTAAAATAAAAAATACAACGTTAATACAAATGAATGAAATATGCAAAAAACTAAAATTATTACTATGCATATGAAAACAAATACTATACACAATAAAACAAAGCTGCAAATATTACAAACACGAAATAAGAAAGAGGAAATTAAGAATAATAATATTTTCTGAATAAAATCGAAATTTAAAAATTTTGCTGTGTGTGGTATAGTTCAAAACAAGGATCCACACAGAGAGTAACATCGCATATTTTCCACTCATAATATGATGTTTGTTTTCGATTTTTTTAGCACATACGACACATCTTCTACTTTTATTTCCTTTCCTATCAATATAAATTTTTGGAAAATGTCTACCAGTTAGACGAAATGTTGGAATGCCGGGTAATTTTGGACAAGATATTGAGCTCCTTGGTTTTGTTAATTTTTCTATTATTTGATGAATAACTCTGGATCTGAATTCCAAAGCAGATATTTTCTCGCCTTTTACCATCGAATATATTACATATCTCGCTCTATCAAACCTCAAAAGGCAAACGCAATTCTACACCAACATTTTAACTAATAAACGTTCAATGATGCAATGATTCCACACAAATTTAAAGATGTTATGATTGAGAATTTAAAATTTTTTTCTGTGAATTGTGCGCTTAAATTAAATAAATTGAAGATTCAAAAGAAAATTAAATTGTAAAAGGGAAATCAATAAAACAGATTTCATCAGTGCAAATATTGCAAAAAGAAAAAAAAAACATCTGTAAATAAAATAAGTTCGGTATAAAAAAAAAACGAGCAAGAAATGGCTATTTTACTCATCAAAATACTCCTTTCATTGTGTCAGCAGCAAAGCAGTTTTTTTCCCGCATCTAAAATGACATCAACTGGAATACATGACAAGAAATCTGAAGCTAAGGATGAATTTATAATAGGGAATCGATTTTAGGTTTGGTTTGTTGGCATACGAGCATAAAGACTTCAGAGTAATTCTGATCAGATTTCAGTTGAGAAAGATCAGAGAAAGGTGATTATGAGCCGTGGTGAAAATGCGCTTTAGGTCCCCTACACTGCCAACTTGGCAAAAGTGTGCTGTGGGTCACGTGCTTGGCGGGTTTTCAAAAACGCTGTTGCCATGGCGATAATGGAATACGATTTTTAACGGTTTTAAAGAAATTAGCAACCAATGAAAATGACCGATTTTTCAAACTGAAACTAACGACCAATGAAAATGCTAAAAGAAAAGACCAATTAATGAGCATGCGCAAAAAAAGCGCAAATTATTACCTCCGGAGGTTGCCATAAAGAGATTATCAGGTATAAAAACATCCGGTTTACCATGCTTGGTGCATTTATCGCCAAGTTGGCAGAGTAGAGGACCTAAAGCGCAGATTAACGTGAGCCGTTCTTTTTAGTTGAAATAGATATGATTCAAAGCTGTATCACAACAGAAGTTAGAGATTCAATAAATTAGAGATAGACGTGATTCCGAGTAATAATTTAGAAGGTTGAGAAACATTTTGAAATAATATTACCAATACAAGTGGGCCGATCGCTCGGGCTTTCAGTTCAACAGTCATCAGTTGCTGTCTAATTACCTCCCGCAAGGAAAAAGGGGCGACAAACAAATGAAACCCTTTGGAAGTAGTTTTTTGAGGACAGCGATCGAGTCGACAAAGTTAGTTATTGGTGACCCTATTCAGAACGCTGAAACCAGAGGCCTATTCACTAAATGTACTTTTTCCACTACTTTATTCTTAGTTTAACTGCCACAAATTATTCATTAAAGAAGAAAATTATGTCAAACATTCTACGATAATTGCGCCAGTCTTTCAAAAAGCAATGTCCAAAAAATAAAAAGTGATCAATGTTTTTAATGCATTGGTTGATTGATTCAATAGATAAAAATTCCGTTCCTCTAGAAAGGTGCGGTTGCAAAGAATCACGAGTTTTATTCAGCAATTAATCTCTTCCTACATTGTTTACTAAGTATCTTTTAATTTTCTCGAAAGCGTTTACTCTCAGCTTCTGCTGGGCATTCACTACACTTGACACGGGATTAGTTTTTCTTGGGAGTGAGGATGAAATCACATTTCCTCTATTTTTAATATCCTTAACGAATTTTAGCACCGTTTTTTTTTTAATCATACTTTTTTGTTAAAGTTTTTAAATGTTATTGCTTTATGTGATTAGAATTAATTCGTTTAAAGTACTTCCGCAATCTCTCCACTGTAATATTTTATCTGAAATTTAACTTTAAAAAACGATGCTGATTAAATTCCTTAAATAGTAGCACTTCTCAAAAATATTTATTTAGGCAATACCATGCCTAATGAATATAGTTCGTTAGTTATTAATAATATATAGTAAGTTATTGTTAAAATGAATATGTAGAATTAAATACCGAAAACACAAAACAGGATTAATTCATAATGTTTCATTTGCAATCTTTCAGAAATAAAATTATGTGACTTAGAAAAATGTGAAGAAAATATAGAAAGGTATTTCATTAAATTTGGAAACATTGGATTTAGTTTCAGTGAATTGTTTTTGTAAAGATTCCCAAGATGAGTTTTTATAAGTTTGTGTGACGCTCAGGAAATTTTCTGTTTGCAATAAACTAGAGCTAGTTAAACTGAAAAGTATAACTAAAAGTGAATTCCGAGCCACTACAAACATCCAATCTCAAAATAGGATTCAAAACCCATGAACTGAAGACCAGAGATCTCAGATGCGCATTTTTAAGAATTGGAACACTCATAAAGAGAAATTTAAGAAAATATTTCGTTAGAAAAGTTTCTTTAGAATTTAAAAAAATTGTCTAGAAATTCTCGTCAGGTGAAATGGTTTTTGTGATATCTATATTCCTAAAAAGAGTTTCCCTAAAAAAAGTTTTGTAATGGTTAGAAGAGAATTTTAAGGATAAGAGAGAGCCACCTGTAGTTTGTTTTGATTTCCTTAGTGGATTATCCGCGAGCCACTCCGAGTCCGTGGATGTACAAGTAGAAAACAATTGAGGTTTCACTGAATGCAGCAAAAAGTAACAAAACCGCAGTCAAGGTCATCGGCAGAAACAAAGTAAAGTTTTGGAACATTTAGTTCTTTCATCTTCTTAGCTTTAACCATACTTAAAGAATGAAAAAAAAATTCTAAACAAATAGTTAAGAGAAGTTGAGAAACTAGTTAAGCCAGACACACCATGAATATATTAAAAAATGAGCCTGCGGTTACTGTCCTACGAGACTAGCACACAAGGCTTTTCATCCCAATCTGTCCTTGACCTTCCCAAGGACGCTGCCCGGCATGCAAAGCCTGCTCTCGGAAGCTGTTGCGTGAGTTTAGCTCATCTAAAAACTTTGTTTCCTTACTAAATGAATTTTTTTTTTAGTTCTGACGGCTGTTTGTAGATACTGGACGAGTTCGTGTAGCAAGAAAGGAAACCTCCCAATGCTTAACACTGAGTAGGACTCTTCACTGAAAAGTAGTCTTAACTTTGGATAGCCCTAGAGGAGTTACCAAACATTCAACAGCAATCTACCGTAATTTATACTTGCACCTTTTATTCCGATCAGTTCATTCGTTGGAGCTGCAATTACCAATATTAATATACTTGAGGCCCAGCAAAGTAAAATCTTAAGAATGATCTCTCGGGCGGAATACTACTTCAGGAATGAGCTTATAAGGGAAAACCTGGGTGTATTGTCGCTTGAGAGATACATTAAATATCTTGCATTTCGATTCTACGAAAACATTTACAAAATTAATAATCCAGCAATACAAAATATCGAAAACTATAACCCATATGAAATACATAACTTCAATAGGCCGAGATCAGTCCTACGCTTAAAACCACTAACAAATAACTCCTTCCACCCACGACGTCTACGAATAGTTTAACATTATATGTAAATACTTCTGTGCACAAAAGTTCTTTGAACTTTGTAAATATTGTACATAAAACCTTTTGGAACTGTGGTAGTATATATATTGCTGTACTGTGTTATAAATAACCCATTGTACTCTTTTGAACCCACATAGATTGCAAACGATAATGTCCTTTGTAAGCACTCTATGTGAACTCGATTCTTTCATTTTTCCTTAAAATTCTAATAAAAAAAAGGGAAGGAAAAATTCATCTTTCTCTTTATATATTTATGTATGTGTTTCTTTTTTTTTATTGTACATATTTATTCTTCTATTTACTTTTTTCATTTGTACATAAATCCTTTTACTACTTAAGCATTGAAAATACATTGTATCAACATTGTTTTGAGCTATCAATTACATCTGATATATTTTCCTAACATTAAATTATTTGAAATTTATTGGTGTTTTTTAATGTCATGCAAAGTACTGCCATTTTGAGAGCACTTATACTATCTACTCAAACTGTTATGTGATTAATTTTATTATGTAACTTCAATCATTATGCTTTTTCTATATTATTAGGAATAGAAGTTAAATAGCCGGAAGGCTAGACGCCTACCAACATAAAAATCTATTGTTCATTCGTTCTGGTTAAGACAACTTTCTGCTTAATATAATAAAGGATCATTACGATAGTGGTACACGAATGCTTTGATCAGTTTTCAACGACCTTTTTAAAGATTTTATTTTTTCGGTCAAAAGATCACTTACAAGGAAATTGATAAATAGTTTACAAATATAAATTAAGAAAATCTTTTCTGCAAAAAAAAAAAAAAAAAAAAAACAAAAAAAATGAAGAGTTTGCCTTTTTGGCAAAGGAAAAAAAGAGCAATTTTCGGATAATATCAATGCTAGTTTAATTATTTTTTCTAGCGGATTTTCATAGTGGCAACATAAGTAATACCGTAGACGCTCATTTTTACGAACCACGGTCGCCCAGACCAGTGTTTCTCAACCGCCTGTCCGCAAGAAATATTTACCGGTCCGCGAAATATCCAGCTTTTATAGGCCGACCACCGATACATTACCTACATTACAATAATAATAGTTTATTAGTTTAAAAAATAATGTAATCTTTGATGAAAAATACAACAAACTGGCAACTATGTATCTAATCGCGTTTCATAAATTGCCGAATCTTTGTGAAACATTTTGCATTGGGTCGAATTATTAATATTACCGGTCCGCGTGAACGTGCCGAAATATTTTACCGGTTCTTGGAGTAAATTCAGTTGAGAAACACTGGCCCAGACGATGTCGGAAGGTAGGAAGTTCAAATCTCTGCCTAACATAAAATTCTTGTAAACTCATCAAGGTTCAATAAACCAAGTAAAATGATACCTTTGGGTGTCTGAAGCTTTCAAATTATAAGAACAATAATGAACTCATAGGAACTTGAAATAGTTATGATCGAAAGTTCGTAAAATAGAACAAACTTTATTAAGGAAGCAATTCGGTAAAACAAAGTACTATTAGAAAACATAAACGAATCATTATTTAGCATGTAAAAATCAGACTAATAATTCTTTTCTATTTCGAAACTACATTTATTAAAATATTTTTTCTATTTAAAATTATTCATAATGCAATTGCTGTTACGATCTGTTTGTTTTACAGACGTTATTTTCTTGTTTCATATCTTTTTCATTCCTAATGTCTTCAATCATCCGATACCTTTACAAATGACGCCAGAATCCCAATTTAAGGAGGATTGAAATGAAATTGAGAAGTGCTTTTTGACTAGAGCGATTCTTTTGGTTACATTTTGATGCATGGGTTGAATTAGAGCGGGAAAAATATCACACAAGAACTAGCTGGAAAGAAAAAATCCGGAATGCGGTAATTCAATAGAAAGTTTGATCCAAAATTATCGTGTGTCTTATATTTTCTATTTTGATTTTCCTTATAATTCAAAGATAAATATTGATAGTTTTATTTTTTTGGCAGCTTGAAAGTTTCGACAGACCATTTCTTTTCTCCTTTTTTAATAGCTTTTATTTCATAAACATTGTCTTTGCGAGTTATTCATTGTTGACATCTTGAATATCTTCCCCCCCCCCTACGTTTGATTTGAGTATTTCATAATGGCAACATTTTTAACAGATAATTTTAATCACTTTGGAAAGGAGCCATGTATTTTAGTCTTCCTTTATGATGCCATATGCTTGGTTCGCCACTCAATGATAATTCTTTTTGTACAAGAAGTCTCATTATGGCGTACATAAAGTGGATTCCGAACCAAAAACAAACTACCCTGCCTGAGGTAGGATTCGAACCCATGGATGTGGAAGCAAATGCCAGAGTACTAACCATTCGCTTGGCAATTTTTTCTTCAGAAATTTGTAAAGGACACTCTTCATAATTGTAAAATACCAAATAAGAATGACTTAAATTCCAGAATTTTAAACACAATTTCTGACATTTTGTTGATGGCGGGTGAAAATAACGAAGTTCCTTAACAAGAACTGTAAAACATTTTTATTCTATATTTAAATTTATTATTTGATGAATTATCAAAACATTTTTGATACTTTACTTACCTATCCTATACTCAAATTGAGCCATCAATAATTTTGAAAGCTTTTTCAATTGCTCACTTTTACAAATAGGCTTCTTTTCCTACTTATTTTTATTCAATGCTTTCTGTAAGAAATTCTCTTGCTCAAGTTTTAAAACAAACATTATATATATAATGATATTTCCTAAGAAGTAACAAAGTTGAGACATTAATAAATGACTATAAAATGTTAGCAATACCCGGCCAAAAGTAAAAATGGATCTAGCGCAATTAAATGCTATACAAAGTTGGTAATTTATGCGTTTGTAAGGAAATCAAAAGAGCAATATTGCAGAAAATCATTTTGTGAGATTAGAGGGATATAACTGTGAGGCAGTGCTCAATTCTTGCAAATTAATCCAAACCCATTCGAATACAGAACTATGAAGGTCTCTCAGGATACAGAGAGAGTCTCCGATATGCCAGTGTTTGGCTGGGTTACTGTGTTGGAAACATGAAATGTATGTTGACAATGACGTTTATCTTTCAGCAGGACCCATTCCCACAGTTGTGGTTTGAGTGTTCAGAAATTGGATTCTCAGAGCCACAGAACACCTTTGGAACGAATAAGACCTCACTGCAAGCACTCTCTTCAGCAGCAGCGAATTCTTATCAAAAACTCGTGGAATGTCTTGAGCAGGATGCAAAAGGGGAATGTGCC
>JAPDSC010036790.1:27875-41623 GCA_026290005.1 Latrodectus geometricus
AAAAACTCGTGGAATGTCTTGAGCAGGATGCAAAAGGGGAATGTGCCCTATCACAGAACACCTTTGGAACGAATAAGACCTCTCTTCAGCAGCAGCGAATTCCTATAAAAAACTCGTGGAATGTCTTGAGCAGGATGCAAAAGGGGAATGTGCCCTATCACAGAACACCTTTGGAACGAATCCCTATCACTGGATATTCTTGGCCACATTCAATAGAATTACAAAACGAGAGAGAGAGAGAGAAAAAATTCGATTCAAAAATATTTTTTCCCTTGATTATTCTCAAATGTCAACAGAATATTTCATTAAAATGAGAGTCGAAGGGCAGTTAGTATGAAAATTAACAACGCGGAAAAGTATTAAATTGGTTTCTATGTTAGATTTCAAAACATTTCGTTTAATAGACGCTTCTTCCCAAGCAGCCAAACAGACTGGATATTGGGACTGTTTTCAATCTGCACATCAGCTCATCTTTACGGGATGATTATCACTATCAATTCTTGACCACCTCAAGTAGTCCTGTATGTGCCAGAATTATTTTAACTTGTATTTAAAATGTGTGTATTAGAGAAACATTTTTGTTTTTTATCCTCTATGAGAACAACAATCTACGAGAGCTATGCTTAAAAGGAGAACCACAAGTCAATTGATTCAAGGGTTCGATTTCCATTTCGTGCGTCTGTTCAAAATGAATTTTTGTTTCGTTTGTTTTTGTCGCTGAATCAAATCAAAAAATCTTGTAGAGCACATCTTAGGCAGGCCGCAAACTCGGTAGACCATCCGATTGAGACACCGTCTTATGGTATACAAACCCCGTCTTATGGAGAATCTTAGTGTGACGTTGTAATCTGACGTCATGGATATTTTAAACCAATGAGAATTTGTTTACATTCTCATTGCTTACATTCCGGTTCCATTTCCGATTGCAACATTAAAAAAAATATTATTACCTCTATAAAGATTTATAATTAACTCCTCCTCTTCAAACGTAAACTTGTAATAACTTGTATTCTCGATACCAACGTGGTATATTTTTCCTGCGGAAATTGAAATTAGCTCTGTCTCGCGGAAAGTTGCCAGATATTTCAAACCAGTTCGATATCCAGATTTGTCTCACGATCCGCCCATTTTTTGACGTAGTTAAGATATTTGTGACGTCATTTGGCCTCATGTGAATCTCGCGAGATCTTCGGCTTGTCTCTCGATACATGTCTCATGCGATCATCTACGAATTTGCGGCCTTACTAAGATTGAACCATTCCACTTTAGAAGTCAATTCATTCGAGTTACTACAGTGCTATGAGCTCTTTTATTGAAAGCAATGGACCTTCATCTAGAAAAAGAACTTTTGAGTTTCAATTTACATCACAAAGAGCTATATTTTCCATTCTATCCAGTAATCGATTTTGTTGGCGGTGAGAGACTATTTATAACAAACATTCACGTGACAGTAAACGGATTTACTTGGATTGTGATTGCTTTCTAATTTTCTGGGAACATTAAATCACTTTGTATTCAGTTATAACTTAGAGTAGAATTTGACATATCCTACTTTAATTTTTTCAAAAAGGACAAGTTTCAATAGAATTTTTACTTGCAATTAATTTTTAAACTTAAAAAAACATTAGAATCGAAACCAAAGATTCATTTAATCATAATTGTTCTACGACATACTTTATGAACATTACCCTAGATTTTAGCCTTTCCAAAGTGCAAATATAAAAGAAATTGGCATGAAATATATCAGTGCTTTTGTAAGATCAAAAATATGTTTTTCATCTCTGAGTAAGATCAATAAATGAAAGACCTACTAAAGTAAGGGAAAGGAATTTTTTTATTTAATCTAGAGTTTCTTTTGTTACTGACCTTTCTTATCAAATAGACCAGACATTTTGCATAAAAAGAACTTGCTTATAAATCTTATATTGATTACTTAGAAACAAAATAAATATTAACTTCATACTATTGATTATAAATAAATTAAATTTCATTTGGTTTAAAAATGGTCGCTCTAGGATCACTTTTTTTATACAAGGGTTTATTAAAACCAGGATCTACAATTTAAAAAGGATTCCAAAACAGATTTCACTGTAGACACCCAAGGAAAGATTTGAACCCACGAACTGTTGAACCCAAGGCAAGAAAGCTAACCTTTCGATTCCAAGCTCTGCTGTTATCTCAATATCAAAACGTATTGAATGTTGAGTTGCAATACCTATAATTTAATAAAAAGTATCGAAAGTAAATAAATGCTATCAAAACAAATTAAATACAACCAAAAACTCATTTGACGACAAAAGGAAAAAAAATGATAATCGTTCTTCTATATGCGATCAGAGAGCGCCTTTGTTTCGTTGAGAAAAAGTATACCAGCTGATATAACTTAAATGTATTTTACTTAATAAAATGTTTTTTGTAAGTTTCTTAAGAAATGATATAAACTGAAACACATTTGGACCGAGCTGTTGGCCGAATGGTTAATGCTCTTGCTTTGGTTTAACAGTTAGTAGGTTCGAATCTCATATTGGGCGTAGATGTTTAGTAGTGGTTCGGAATCCAATTTAAACAGTAGATCCTGGTTTAATTAGCCTTCGTGTGCAGAAAATGTTGAGCGACAAAACTATCTAAACCGTCTTTCGTCAAAACTATCTAAGCCAGGGATGGGCAAACTACGGCCCGCGGGCCAACTCAGCCCGCCGGAAGGTTCTATCCGGCCTGCGGATCGAATTTTAATTTGCAAGTCAGAGGCCAATTAAAAGAAATATTCATATATTATATATCCATCTCCTTTTCTACTTTGTTTAAATATTATATTTTTTCTTCCTTTTTTTCAAAGAGCTGGTAAAAGACTGCATTTTGAGTTCGAACGCAGATTAAGATTTCAGTGCCATTCAAGCAGAATTTTATATTTTTACCATGCTATTCAACGTAAATTGTGAAGCAGTGAGGTCAGATTTGCAGCTTGAATCAATTAAGTTTCAATTTAACAATCATCTCAAGCAATTGTTTCTAAATATGCTAAAGTTAGAGTTTTACAAATCATTATCGAAAGTAAGTTTCCCAAATTTAATATCTCATGCCCAGAAAAGTGCTGTGTTTGCTTCATGTGAACAAGTGTTTTCAACTATGAACCTTAGAATTATTTCAGAAGTAGACAGAGATTAGCATTTAGCCTCGTTACTTAGAATCAGTACATCTCACTTCGAACCTCAATATAAGGAACTTTTAATAATAAAATCGCACTTTCATTCATCTCATTAATATATTAAATTTTAATGCTTGTATATTGTTTTTCAAATTTTAGAAAAATTCATCTTTGCCCTCCAAACTTTATTTTTTCGATTTTTGGCCCGCGATCGAAAAAGTTTGCCCATTCCTGATCTAAACCGTCTCAACGGTCCGTATCCAGACCGTTGAGCGATAAACAAATCAAACCAAAAGATATTTAGCTACCTGCTTTGGCTTTATGTAGTTTGACAGTATGGTATCATCTTGAACTTCGTATTTAAAAAGATTGAAGTTCAAATACAATAGTTCATCATTATTTTCGGAACCCATTAGCGATTTTTTTTTCTCTTCTTTTATCCTGATAAATTGGTTTTTTATAGTCTCAATTACTTAAGTTGACACATGCTGCATGTATTGCAAAACTTTTCTCCTGATAAATGGTTTTCAAAAAGAATTCAGCTGCACGTTTGCAGATATGGAAGACTACGAACATTAGTTTTAGGTTTTTTTAAGATTGTGTTGAGTTTTATTTACAATTGAAACTAAGCAGTTTACGGTAACATAAGTTTTTGAGTTTCAATATGTAAGATCAATGCATTAAAATATTAAGGAACTGCGTTTTTTTTCTTTCAATAAGTATTTTCCCTTTAGATGGCAGATTCTTAAAAAATTTCCTATTATTTATCTCATTGCAGAGCGTTTCCAGGAAGATTCTTTCGAAATCCAGAAAGTATAAAACATTTTGGGAATAGCTGACAAAGGGAAAAATAAAAAAACACCACTGTATGTTGTAGAACTAACGGAATTACTAATTTTAAAACTTTTAGTCTGTTGCGGGGGGGAATTTCGAGACAAAACCTATCGTAACAAGGAATTATTTTATTTAGAAACCTTTTTCTCAGAAAAATATAGTTAAAAAGGAACTGTGTGTAATTTCAAGTTCAAAGATATAAAAAGAAACCCGCAACCGGTCTGCAGACGAGCTCGAAGATTACGTAACAAGTCTGGTATCACTTGATAGTTTTCGTTATCGAAAAAGAGGGTTATTGGAACGTTTCCGGCAAAGAAATTTCTCGAAATCTATTGATCAAGCGAGGGAAATTCTCTTTTTATCCGAGCCGTCAATAAACTCTGGACATGTAAACTGCTGCTACGCAACAACTAAGACCTGCACTCTAAAAATTTAAAATGTACAGTAAATTTCAACTCAATCTGCGAAACATTAAAAATTTCTGCTGTCAATAGACGTGCAAAACATAAAAATACAGTTGTCTTTTACAATCACGTTCATGCAAGGTTGTTTTGTACACAAAAGCTGACTCAAGGTCAACCACTACGAACATCCTCTCGATTTGAACCCACAAACTCTCGAGCCAAACTGGAATGATTGTGAATAAACAAAATATTAAAACTTGCATTCTCTAATTACAAATAATATTTCAAATCAATTATTTTCAATCAATAAAGAGACTAACTTAAAATGTTATCAAATGCCAACATGGGTTAAAAAGATTTCGTAGTCAGAGATAAGGGAGTAAATCTTAGTTGAAGCCTATTTCAAAGTTAATAGCAAAATAAAGTAGCTTTTAAAGAAATATTCCGTTTATAGATTATTGAGCTACACAAGAAGATTTCTGTTTTACAAAATGTTCTTTATGTAAATGAATTCTTAATGAGAGAACACCGTTCCTCAATAAAATTGAGAAAAATATTCAAAAGCGACAAGAAATCATGTGGGTTTTATCATAAACAAGTTGACATTTTACTGTTATTTAAAATCCTTCATTTGCAATACAGTTATGCTTTTTTCTTAACTGCCTTAAATATACACTTTGTTTTATAAATTTTTCTATGTACAAATAATATAATTTCAAATAAAACACGTGTCCCAAAATTCTCTTTACTATTTCTGATGTCGCACACCAGAGGAATTTATTCATGTACCACAAAATGAATGTTTTCAATTCAGCTTCGTTCAACCTCACAGCTGAAATCAGATAGTTAACAAATATGGATCATTTTCCTATTGGTAAAAGCATACGCGGCTAAAAATATCTTTTCAAAATTACAGTAATTATTTATTTTTTTAAATTACGCTGAAATGGGAGCGGTTAGTATTTTATCTCTTCTTCCAGTGGTTACACATGTGTATGTATTAAATGAAGGGGAAAAGAACAAGCTTCTTTCTTGAAGCAAGAAGAGTTCCGGAAAACCTTCAATTAATGATATCACTGCACAAGCATTTTTTTAAAAAGAATTAAAATCATTATTTAAATTAACGCTATCAATGTCTTGAAATAAAACAAATTTTAATGAAATCCTTCCGAGATCAATTCATTTATGGACAGAAATTTGAAGTCAAAACAGGAAGAGAATTTTATATAAATCATTTTATACTGATCTTTAATTTTGGTGCATCTAAATTTCTTTACATTTTTCGCATATATTAAAATTAAAAGTTTCCGGACTATTACATCATTCGGATGAGACTTTCACGGAACCCATAGGTTAGTGACGTAAAGAAAAGAGTTGATAAGAGATGTGCCAAGCTTAATATTTCAGGGTCCGTCTTTTAGGAAGATATTTCCTTCTAGCGCACACTGTTTTGAAAAGAATGAATTGCTTGTAGAAGTTCTAGTGTTGCGTGTGTTCTTTTAAATAATTAATTTGAGACTTCTTACATATAATAATGTTTATTTTCCAGAGAATAATGTCGAACAAAAACTTTAGAACATCGTCTTACAAAATCGTCTGATTACAAAGCTCGTTCAACTAGCACGAGACTAGTCAAATTGCGAAGAATTAATCTTCTGTTATATGCCAACTGGAGGGAAATAAAGAGCCACTGAGTGCACACACTCGATGGCATCATTACAATGGTGTGACATCACTACATGCTATTTAATGAGTAACTTTTCTCTTTTTCGTTAAATATAAATAAAGATGGGCAGCGATTAAAGAATCGAGGTTGAAACTAAATGTGCACAGGTTCTTTTAGTTACAGGGCGTATATTTCAAATTTCGATCATTTATTTTCCTAAGAGATGAAATGAAATACCAATTTATTAGAAACTATATCGGAATGCTTATAGTGCTCTTACTTAATTTTGGTAAATCTTGGATAAAGATGTCTAGTGATTTTATTGGCGATCAGAAAAGTAGCCAAGGTTGTGCAGCCAAAAATAATAATAAAATGACTTAAATTAGTAAATTAATAACAGTAGTAATAAAAATACTGCTAAAACTAAACTCATTGGCAAGACAGTCCATTTGGGGACCTACTGTGCCCACATCAGTTTTCATGACCGAGGGAAAAACACAGCTAAATTAAATTAACATTAGAATTAACATCGTGGAATCGAGAGAATATAAACAAAATCTTTAAGAATAATTACTAAAAATCAATCACCAAGATGGTCAACAAGACATTTGTTCAGGTTTGTAAACTCTTATCCGTCTTTGTAGTCTGTCACTCCCAAAAGAAAAAATATCCCCTTTTTGTTCAGATGTTAGGCACATGAAAGGCGGCTTCTGATCAACATAAGTGTCCTCAGGCAAATGTTGTCCAATCGAGGTCCGATAATATCAAGATGAATTAACAAGAAGCGTTTTGAAATAAAAATTGTTTTAGTGAACTCTTAGTATGACAAAAGTCACTTTAGATTTCCGACTTTCAACACAAGTCATAGAAAAACGTTAGATATCTGTTTACACTGTTTTTCACAAAATTTAAACTAACTACTAGAGTGGAATCAGATACGTAAAACGTTAAGTTGGTGTAACTTTGTTAGTTAAGTCCTTTCTGGTAAGCAACTACAATTTATCGATGTATCGTCTAAATAACGACGATAGAAGTTCAACATCTGTGCTGACTCCACAATGGCTTAGAAAAGTAGACGAGGGCATTCGGGTAATGAGACATCCAAGAAATATTAGTTAGATTTTTCAAACTGTGATTAGAGAAACTGTATTTTATGCTCTTTGGGCGTTGATGTGGAATGTTTGAGCCTCATGATTCACGGGACATGCTATGCATACAATGAGGTTCATTTTTTTACCAGCTTGTCGTAGAAAAATTGTTTAACTCATGCTCTTGAAAAGACTGGTGATTTAATAGAGGGAAACCTTTCGTTCAAGATGCAAACACTGTCATTGATCTCTCGAGATATCGTGAACAAATAAGTGTCTAAGAAATTGACGTCAGACCTGGGATGTAATAGCAAACGAATGATTGGTGAAGACAAAATATAATCATTTCACGCCAGTTTGATATTCATCATAGCAAACCCTTTGTTTGCGGGGATCTTTGTAAAAGCCTCAATGTCTACTGAAAATTTATGTTCTCAGAAAATTGAATATTAAGAATTTACCTGTTGCAGTAATGACCAATTACATTTTAGTCTAGCTAATTCTGCTATTTCGAACGTTTTTTTTTCCACAATTAGAAAACGCCCTGCGTGATGGTAAAAGCAAATGAAACTTTATTTTACGAGATGTCTTGTCTGGATATTTGAGTTGTATTTTTCAAAACTATTCGTTATACGTCGGCGGTGGCAATTTCTAGCACAGTCCATGTAATGAGGTTATATTTTAAGGTTCTTCTATTCTTTTCTCTAATTTCCCCATTTTTCATTTGGGTAATATTCATAGTCTACACCTTAAATTTTAATCAATATACGCGAATTTCTCCCAGGACTGACACAAATCTGTTCAAATTTAGAGCAGAAATAATAGATTGCATATTACACTGGTATGAAATTTAAAAAAAATTTTTACCATAATTCCACGAATAATCTGAGAAATATAAAGAATTCAGAAATGAGACACCGCAATTTGTACTTAAATGATGATGAAAGCATAATTGTGCAGCAATGAATATCATACAAGTAATATAGAATCAAACTAAAAAAAACCTTTATTGAACTCATGGTGTCGTCACAAATGATTGTGTATCCTGAAGGATGAACAACATTCAAATTGGGTAGGATTATCGTTTGCTCTTATTCTAAAACGACGCCTTTTTTACTTACATTTGCAACTGTTACCATGAAAATAAATATTTTGCTTGTGTTAAGAATTTTGAGAGGTTTGAATTTTTGTAACTGAAACACCAAATATAAGGTAAGGAACAATTTTCTTTTTATTTATTATACCAAATGTTAGCTTACTTTGATTTATACAAATTCATTTAAATTTGATTGGATATTTTCTAAAATTCTAAGCTTAATTTATACAAAGGAATTTAAATAAAGGGTCAATATATTTGTACTAGATTATTAATATTTAGAATATTTTATAGAAGTCTGTTATTTTTTCGAAAATTAGAATCTTATTTTATTTAAGTGCTTCGATTGTTATAAAAATTGCTCGATTACCCAATTTTAATTTCTAAAGAAATATAACTATCTGTTTTATATTTTTTAGAATTCTTTTATTAAATATGTTAAAAACAGAAGTACATGAGTGAAAGCTTTCTAATTTATTTTTTCCCAATTTACTTAAAATATGATAAGTTTAACATTTTAATATTATTGCACACATTAAACATTATCTACAAATATAGTGGCAATTTTTTTTAAATTAAGTACGTAGAATTTTGGGAGATTAAAAAATTACAAAGGAAGTATAATATTCGTAAAGAAATCTTATTAGAAAATTCCTAAAATAACTCTTAATAATAAAACTATTCTGTCTTAAGTCTCTTAATGTCAACTCCAGTCATATTTGAAAACTGGAATAGGTGTTAAATTTTTGCAAGCACATCTGTATTTTTTTCCTTCATTGTGATGTCCTGCAAGAAGCTAAATAAATTGTATCTTATGCAATTTATTTTCCGCTATTTAGCTATCTATTATACTGTATTGAATGAAGAAAATATTGTTCACAATAAAGAGCTATTAAATGCATCTAATAATTTCCATTAGAGCAGTTTTAGATGGTTCAGTGGCGCCTGTTGGTTTGACTTATCAATCGTTGTATTTATAAAGTTTTGTGTTATAAATATGGAAAACATTGCTGTACAAAATCAGGATAATTTGTTTTATAAAATTAATCATTGCAGAAATTGTTCTATGTATTTTGTAAAACATATTATACCATTCAAAGTCCAATGTAATTTAAATTATTTTATTTCAAATTTTAAGCATTAAGAAAGTGACTCAAAAAATAAACTTGTGGTTGTCAAAGTAACTTGATGCATTGACAATCACAGGTTGAATATTTGCTGAATGAAGAGCATGAAACTTTTTTCTGTTTCACAAGAGATTTGATTCAATACCTCAGGTAGGAATCGAACTCACCAATTGTCGATTAGATGACTAGAATGTTTAACCAGCTTAGTTTGTTAATATAGTTGATCAATATTTTAATCATCAAAATTTCTTCGAAATTAGAATAGTGTTTTATTTAAGTGTTTAGATAAGCGAATTTCAAAAGAAATATAATCATCTATTTTTTTTTTTAGAATTCTTTTATAAATTACGTTAAAGTTCCTTGAAAATCGTAATTAAGAAACCGAAGTAAATGAGTGAAATCTTTCTAATTTATTTAACACATGTTCAAAATTTTCTAATGCTATTATACACATTAAAGTACCATATTATCTTAGCATAATTGCAATTTTTTCACAAAAATAAAAAAAAAAAAACTTTTAACATGTAGAAATTTCGGAAGAATAAAAATTTACAAAAGGAAGGTAAAGTATTCATAACTCTATTTTGTGTTTTTAAAAAACAATTTACTGAGCTTTAATTGAAAATAAAAAATTTAAAAATACTAGTAAAAATTTATCTGATAAATTAATTTTTGCTTATTGGTTTTAAGATTTCTACATCTTGTCAGGATGTAATTCATATTATAGGTTAACTTTACACACCATTAATATTTATGATTTATATTTGATAAGTATTGAAATGCTTTTACTAAACAGAGAAAATTTGTTGTTATATTTATTGACCTCTTCATATAATATTACTCTGCAAGCATTCTATTTAAGATGAGTTACATAAATATATAAAATTCTAACAAAATTACATCCTTTTAGTAATAATGATTAAAAGATTTTATCAACATAACCTTTTCTGACAAAGTCGAGCTTAGCCAGGGTCTCAATGCTCTTCTCAATTTATTTAGCAGGCATTGAAAAAGTACCTTATACTCGAGTGAAAGTTGGACTGCTTGCCGATGATATTGTTCTTTGGTACTTCGGTAGAGACCTGGTTAAAATAGAGAATACCCTCAACACTACCCTTTCAGCTTTGTCAGACTTTGCTTCTAAATTTAAGCTCAGTATCAATCCTTTCAAGTATTGCTACCTTTTTCACCACCGATAGAAGATTATTTACTTATCAACCGAAATTAAAGATAAACAATCAAGACCTCACTTATGAGAAACATCCAATATATTAGACCCAGAATGGACAAGTAACAAGCGCATTGAACATATTATCGCTAAAGCTAGAAAAAGATTGAATATTCTTGAGTACATTGCAGGCAAGGAGTGGGGAGCGAACGCTGTCACTCTTAGATACTTATATTGCTTTCATCAGGTCTATCCTGGAGGTGGTGGTTGGTTGGGTTTTATGGTACAAGGTCCAAGAGAGAACATGCTGCGCCAAAGGTCTATCCTGGAATACGGCTTTCCAGTTTACTGTAGCGCCTTTGCCTCAAACATGGATAAACTGGAGAGAGTTCAATTCAGCGCTGCCAGAATAATTACAGGTCTAAAACATAGTTGCCCTAGAGAAATTGTTCTTTATGGAGGCTAATTTGCAACCTCTCCGCACTCGAAGAAAAGCCAATCTAACCAAATATTACAATAAACTTTCTAGCTTTGGTCATCATAATAAAACCTCCCTCTATCTAAATCACTGGAGTTCTGACCAAAGATTTAAGAAAAATAGTCTCTGCAGTCAAGCTACAATTCTGCATCTACCTTGCGAGGATGTTGAACCTCATTCCTTAAAACCTTGCTTGTGTCCTTCAGAGACTCTCCCCAGAGTCCACTTCCATCTCAATCTTTAGATTCCAGCCACCAAGAAGGATTTGATTCCAGGTCACCTTAAACAGCTGGCCTTGGAAATTATTAATGGAATCCCCAATGTCATTAAGATCTATACTGACCGCAGTAGGCTGGGTGACTACACCGGTAGTGGAATCTATATTAAGAAAACCGGGAGATAACTTGTCCTTTTCCCTTCGCAACCCTGATTTCTCACCAGTCTTCAAATGTGAGTTAATTGAAATTGAGCATGGCCTTGAAGCTATTCTCAGTGAGAATGACTTTGGGGAGTCGCTCCTCTCTGCAACACCTCTACAGCTGGTTCACGATTGTAGATAAAACAAGTATTTCCATTCTTCAGAAGATCAGGCTTATCTCAGAGTCCCACGATGTTCATTTTCAGGGGATCCTCTCACATGTCGACATATTTGGCAATGAGCGCGTAGATAGCTTGGCCAAAGACGGCTGCAGCAACTTTAATTCATCTCCCTTACTTATATTGAACATCAATCTATTGTCAACGGTGAAATTCCAAAAGAATGGAAGATCCCTCCATGCCACCACTGGTATGCGGGGAAAGAGCCAGGCTCTTTCTTCATTCTTAAGTGTATTAGAGCCTCACAAACTACTATTTCAAGGTTAACAAGCGGCCACATTAAAAACCCTACTTTGTTGAGAATCGTAAGATCTATGCCATTTGCTCCAGATGTCATGCTCAGCAGGCTTCTACCGAGCACATTTGCATTAAGGAACCATCGATTGCTACATTTGAAGCATTTACCCATAAACTTAGTTCTGCTCCTGGGATAGGGTGTCTTAATAGCGTTGCTTTAGCAATTGCTTGTTTTGAATATTTAAAAGAAATATTTGCTTGTTCGTCCCAAATTAATTGCTCCTTGTCATTTGCACTAGAACAAGGGTGTTTCTTTTTGTTTTTATGGCCTTCCAGGAGTTTTACTAAGGAAGCTAGAATTTCAGCTGCTTTCGAAATACACCTATAATAAAAATTAAAATGTCCGAAATATCAGCGTAACTGAGTTGGAGTATTCGGTCGAGGAAATTCTGATATACATTTTACTCGGTTTGGTAAAGCAATAACTTGCTATGGGAAGAAATACCTGTAATCAGAATTTTGTAATCTATATTTTAGTGTAACAACCTGTAATCCGTACTTTTCTCGATGATATTTACTCTTCCCCCTTTCTTGTCCTTGACTACCCTTGGGTCAGCGATCTTATGGATCTTGTCTGACATCGTCAGACAGCTGGAGAATTAGAAACAACAACAAAAGAATTTATCACTCTTTAATTTGAAATAAAAAAAAAGTATTTGAAACGATATACTAAAGGTGTAATTTCTGATAACATAAATGAATCCTGCATAAAATAAATTCTATATTCTTTTTAATTTATGTTTATTAAATTGAAATTAAATCTTTAATTACAGAAGTATTTTTTTAAATTGAAAATATCAATTCGAAGGATTTAGGTTGAAGTAAAAGTTTTATCTTCAAAAGCAGTAAGACTACCAAAAATTTTTACCATGAAATTAAAATTCATTGAAATAATTTTTATTATCAAAATAGTTTTGATTGGATTAATTCAACAAGCACAATTAAAAGAAATATGTATTGGGGAATCAATTACATAAAACACGCATATAAAACTTCCTTTTGGGGTATTCTACTCTAGAGATAATTTGAAATAGCGCACAAAATGAATTATGAAAAAAAATATTTAAAAATATTAAATTTACTAAACACATTATTTGCTTGTTGGCTCCGATTTAAATCTGTCATGTTATGTTTTGCGGCAAAACTGTTTTTGACGAACACCCATTTCGAAAAAAGTGAACAATTTTAGGAGGTTTAATTTTGGTTCAGTTATATTCATGAGTCTAATTTTTCTATTTTTTTCAGGTTCTCTTATTCAACATTTATCTCTCTCTCTCGGGTGAAAAAATCTGTCTAAGGATGGAATTCAAGCATGCATAATTAAAACATTTGTCTAATTTTGAATGGTTATTAAAATCTAGAATAAATAAAAAAAAAGTCTTTACTATTATTTATGTGTTGTAAATTATTATCAAATAGAACACATCATTTCCTCAGAATCCCTATTTGCTTATATAATAATGGAAAAAATCAAGTACTTTATATAATATCAAAAAAGTGAACTTTTATTATTTTTACAGTATAATTGAAATAATGCATTTATATATATATATATATAATTAACTCAATCACCCTTTGTGTTTTTAGTAAAAGGGAATTTTTTTAAAAAGTTTTTAGGCTTGATTCTATTCCTTAATCTATAAAATTTCAGGTAAATCGAAAATTGATTTTATGTTTAGTTTTATTCTATTGTGTAGTAAATTGTTTTATACTCTTAGCTACAGTAAAAATAGGATGTTAATATTTTTCAATAAATTTCTATTCTACTAGAAAATTAAAATTGGCCAGAGGACAGAAATTAGGAATTATTTGTATTTAATCATTAAATATTTTAATAAAATGTAAATA
>JAPDSC010036795.1:13997-31100 GCA_026290005.1 Latrodectus geometricus
ACTATGAATTAAATAGCCCATTTCAAAGAAGAATTTTTTCTCATTTTTAAATTTTATGTTTTACATTCATAGCGAATATTATAAACAAAAGTAAAATATAACACTTTTTAAACTAATTTTAAAGATACACATACAGTATTATTAAAATTCTACGATTAATGTTCTTAAAAATCTTCAGTAAATTTATCAATTTATTGAAATGCATTCTAATAATTTTTTCACATTTTTACAAAATCATATATATCCAAAAACACTAAAAATTACATATGTTCATTCTGTAAAAAGGACTTCATTATGAAATAAATTTTAAGTTGGATAAATAAAACTTAAAACTAAACTTTAACAAAAGTCTTGCAGTTTATGTCAAAATAAAATTTAAAGAAATTTTGCTAATTTTACAATTCTATAAGCTTATTATTTAAATTAACTAATGAAACTTATTTGTGAATAAAATTTTCCATTTGCTTCTGATAATATGTAACGGAATCAAACATTTAAAAAAATTACTTATTAACAAATCTTGATTTACTTTACAAAATTAAGAATTTTATAAAATTTTTGAATCAAAGATATCAATTATTCTACAAAAAATGAATTATCTTTTTCTATTAATGTCTTTAATAATGTAATAAATTTTTTAATAATGTAATAAAAGATGAAAAAATATTGAACAAAAACGTTTAACAAGAATTAAATAAATAGCAGAAGTTTTATTTAATGCTAAAAAAGAATTTTAATCAATTTGTTACACATTTTGTTGACTTTAATTTTAAAAAAAAATTCAGCATTTTCTTAAAATTTTAAAATTTTTAAGATTTTATAAGGCACAAATATATAATGTAGCATACATAAAATATATTTCACTTTTCAGTATTTGATTAAAATTACCAATAATTGAAATAAAAATGTGTTTTTTTTAATGTTTTAATATAATACGAATACAATTATTTTTTTACATTGGAAGAAATTATTTATTATTGGTAATTTATTTCACGTTTTTTTAAAGCATTTTATTAAAGCATTGAATATTTCTAGGTAAAAAAAGGAAATACGTTGGCAAATGAAACAAAAACTATTTCTCAACAAAGATGACTTATGATCTTAAAGACACTCACAGAAATCTTTAATTATTTAAGTTAACAAGCTCATATGAATTACGGACTTATATATAAGTTCGTAATTTTTTTCAATTCTTAGAAAAAATGTATTTAATTTTAATGAGTGCGAGTTCTATTTAATAAATGAATATTATAGAGAATATTTTACTTGAGATAATTAAATTTGTATGTTCATATATTTTAATACACGCTTTTTATGTTAGACCTATTTCACCTATGCTATGTTTTATTTTTAAAATAATTTTACAAAAGAATTTAATTGTTTTTTCTGCTAAAAGCTTAGAAGCAATGCTGATCCACAGGAATATTTTACAAAATACGTATGTTTGAGAATATATTAATATATATTTATTTGTGTTTATAAAATATAAAATTTTCCCCTGCATATGTTAATCTTATACTCCGTTTAGTCTTATAAATTATTAAAAGTTGAACATAAGATATTCAATATTTAATTTTGTTAAACTAATAAAAATATAAATATGCATAAACAAGTATACAAGTTGGGTTATATTAGCACATAACCCAAAAACGTATATTTGATAAAGTTCAAAATCATCAGATATATAGAAATTTACATAATATTATTGACATTTTTCTTCTATCAACATAAGCAAATCAAAACATTGTAAAGTATGTGCTATCATATACTATATTAATTTAAAATTTATTTTATGTCCTAAGCTGTTAAATGATAATATATCTTATATGATTTGTAAATAGCTAATGGCATTACTACAGTTTAACTTTGAATTATCATTGATAATAATTCAATCATCGAGATAATTATTTGTTCATATGTGTTATAAGTAATTCTTTATATATATTACTTTATATAAACATAAAAGAATATATAAATTATTACTTTATATATTAAGTATTACTTAAATCCACACTTATTCTTATATTTCTATAAATTTACTTCCGCACAAAATTTTAAAGAAGACTGTTAAGAAGAATGCATATCGATAAAATATATCTAGAAAATATTCGTTATTGTTATGATGCAAATATATTATAAATCTAACTAATTTTAAATTAATTCTGAGTAATGCTAATGAATCTGTCGGTTCAAGTTCTTTAACGTACCAAGAAACTGATTCTATTTCTGAACGACATAATCAATAAATATATTATTGACATCAATTCTAAGAAGTACGATAATGGTGTTTGAATACATTTTATACAAAATTTCAATTTTAAAAATATTACCTATATATATTTATTTATTAAACTATGGGATATGATGAAAGTTATTTTCTGCATTCAAAGGAATTTTCAGGACAGAAATTGTTTAACATTAAAATTTTGTTACGTAATGAATAGTTCGAAACTTTTGAAAAATAATTTATTTATTTATTCTTTGAAACATTATTTTTATTTATTTGTTTTGTATTAAATTACAATGCCTCCATTTCAATTTGAATTCATCTAAAAAATTTAATCATAAAAATATATTGAAAATGAACAATTATTTAACAAGAATATCAAGTTTGTATCTTAAAGCCAAATTCATTTTTACACGCGAAGATAAGATGCTCTACTAAAGTTAATAATAATTATTACACTCATTGCATAAAAACCCTGGCAAGCTAACAAATTTTATAGATTTTTATATTTTCTAATTTTTAAAACTTATCCAAATTTTTAGAAAAATTAATGTACCCAAGAGATTTCACTTTTTTTATATTTAATGTAAAAAAAATATATTTCAAATGAATTACAAATCACCATAATACTAATGCGTCAAGAACAACAGTAAGTACTCACAAATAACATTTAGAAGTTGCTTATGATTAATTTAAATCCCTAAATCAATTTTTGCTAACTATTAAGTAATTAAATCTATCAAAGTAAATAAAATATTAAAAAAATGTTATTTATTCTTCAAAAATATATAAAAATATTAAATTTAATATAATATTATTAAATTAAATTAAATAATAATAGATGTTAAAACGCATATTCGGAATTTTAATATATTACATAATTCTTAAACGAAGAATTTACAGTTTTGATGCATAAAACATTTTATTAATGAGTTTTAGTTGAACTAATATGATTTTTAATAGTACTTCTGCTTAATTTTAAATATTGTATATACATTCCAAACAAATTCTTCTAAATTTATATCAGTTAAAAGTAGGAGAACAAACTCATAATGTTTTCCTTTTCTGTAGCATAATTTATTACAAAGAAACAAAAATACATATAATTTCTAATGTCGTATTTCTCTTTTGTGTAAGAAAACAATACATACAAGAAAATTAAATCCTATACGATGAAAATGACGGACGTTCTGTATTAGGAAAATGATTATTCTGAATGTTTATATATTTTTTTATGTCAGAATGAAAGGATGGATGATGCAAGAATAGTTTTAATTTTTTTTGTTTTATCCTTAATGAGTTTCTGTAGATTCTTTATCTCAGGTAGTAAATGTTTATGAAATTAAATAGTGCTATTTTTTTTTCTTGTTCTTCCTGTTACGAATATATTACTTACATAATGAATTAAGAACTTAATGCACGAAAATAATGCAACAATGATTCCAACTTATTTATTACATTCATTACAATTGATAGTATAATATATGTACTACTTAAATAGTTTTTGTTTTATTTCTTTAGATTAAATATTTCAACCTCCTTTTGTTGAATTATTTATATTATATTTTACTCATTTTGTTCTACAAACAAAAAGTAAAATTATACCAGGAAGAACATATTGGAATTACAATAGACTATGAAAATTTACATTATCTTATGCTTTCATAAATCACTTTTTACAGGAAATGTGGAATTCACAGAATTTCTATGATGTAAAAGGAACTTTCAAACATATATGATTAAATTTGCTTCTTATTAATAAAGAGTAGTTAATTAAAATATATTGAAATCAAACTTAATTATATTGCTATTTTCACTAGTGCTTGATATTAAGTACTAATGTTTCCAAAATTCCAGATTTCAGGCTGCAAATTTTATAAATGTTAATTTTAATTACTTTTCAAGCGAAACATTTTTACTTCAAAATTAAATTATGTGTTTCTCATACATATTACATTTCTTACTAACCAAAGCTAACAAACAATTTGTTATGTGTATGAGTCAAGATGGCAAATCAATAATTAACACTCTGTCCCTCAAGACAATGGTTCATGGTTTGAATCCCACTTCATAATAAAGTTAAATTTGTTAAAGAATCAACTGTGAACAGTATATCTTCATTCAAACAGTCCTTGTGTGCAACCATTGACAGCAGAAAGGGATTTATAATTCAACTTTGATTGACTTATGGAACTAAAATGTAAGAAAAGTTTATCTTATTTGCTTTTTTAAACTACAAGTATTTTTTTATAAATATCAAATATTTTTACTAAAGTACAAAAATTTACTTGATGAAGTACGGTATCAGCATGAAAAATTAAATGATAGAGAAACTCATCTAGGAGTCATAATTATTTCTGCAATAATTTCGGAAGTCGTTTAATTTGTTTTGTAAAAATGTACATTAATCCAGGTTTATTGTCTATTTTTATTTAAAAACCTTTTGACACATAATTAATTTAGATTTCAAATATATGTTAAAAAATTTAAATAAAAATTAACAATAATAAAACAGTAATATAAAATTTAGACTTAAATATGACTATTGATATCTAAAAATTAACACTACATAATATTTATGAAATTTACTATTTTTTTGACTATACAAAATTTAGCTGAGATTACTAAAATTTCAGCTGCCTACCCTGTCTAGTAGTTAGCGTACCTGACTAAAGATGGGGAGGACCTGAGTTCGAATCCCGGCTCGGGCATGGATGTACTTTCTCATTCTCTGTGTTTCTTGTCATTTCCTCAGATGATGGGTGAATGTGACCCGCCCTATAAACGGGTTTGTGGTAGTGTGATGTGGCTAATCGCCTCCGTAACTTGGTTCACAAGGGCCCAATGGATAACGATAAATGAGTAGCAGTTTCTGGCCTTGTTGTAGCGAAGGGAAAGAAATTACTACAATCTTGGTTAAATGTCTTATTCTGTAATGCATACACTTCAAAATGGCAATATGATGACAGCATTTTAATATTTTAGCTAACAACTAATTATAGTTTCAAATTGAAAGATTTGAGAACAATCAAGATTATGTATTATATTGGGTTCATGGAGATGTCTCAATACGACAGTTTCGATTTAAAATTTTGATATGATTTACCCACATAAATGAGGTTTCATAACTTCTAAAATAAGACAGAAAATATTAAGTTCTAGCAATCTTTCAAATACAATAAATTAAGATAATAAAAAACTACAGTTGTTGCTATTAATTGATTGTGCTTTTGCATTATTCGGTGTTCAGTGCTTCAATATTTAAAAATTGCTGAGTTACTTCAAGCTGGGTAAATGATTTTCTGAATATCCATTCCTGAATAATGAATACCACTGAGTACCTGTGCTTTTTTGTTGAATCCAAGCAAAATTGAAAAGTAATTATTACATATGCGTTATTTTTATTTGCAAAGAGAGCTGGTATGATGATATTTATCGCTATTGCGCCTAGAAAAATGCATGGTAGTGGAATTGTTTTTTAAGTTACCAGAATTTGGAAACACAGAAATTTTGAATGCAGAGGAGTAAGATTAATATGAGACTAATGGGTCAACTGGACAGATTATCTTTCATACAAACTGAGATTTCTAGGGAGAAATTGATAGTTACCGAAATATCTAATGAGAAATTCAGAAAAATCTGAAAAATTCAAACATAATCTTTACCCATTTCGCATAAACATTAAAAACAATGCTTAAAAACAATCATTAAAAACAGAACTTCAACATTGGAATGTTCTAGTCTAATATTTAGGGCTTGAACAGATAATTTAATAATAGATTGAACCAATTTGCAGATGTACAGATACTTATTGTCAGATGTATTATATCAGAATGAAATATTTGATTCTGAGTTACTTTTCCTATTTCTTAATTTAATCATTGATATATTAACAAAAATTATGTTAATTTTCTATCTTACAATCTAAAATATGACGAAAGAAAGTAATTTTACATTATACAAAACAATTTTGTCATAAAAACTTATATATTTTTGATAATATTACTGATTTTGAAAGTTATTGATCATTTAAATCTCATATTCTCTAATATTTAATTTTATTAGTCGCTTTCTGAATTTCTTAATGAAACGTATAATTTTGATATTGAATTTGAAGAGAATGCAACAAACACATTGAGTTAAACATGGTAAAAACTTAGAAATAGCTTTAAATATTAAATTATATTTTGATTTAAAGTACAAATTCCACACATGAATAATAATTTGATATAAATAACACAAGCTATGTTGAATTTTAATTTTGTAAAAAAAATTATGAAATAAATCGTAATTAGTAAAAAATGCATGGATATACATTTTTTAAGAAATAGTGCTTAAATTTGAACTAAGGTTTTAAATAAGGTTAAGGTTTTAAATTCCATCAATAGTATTTTTTTAAATTAACAATACACATTTAATAATATAAAGTGATAGATTTTTTTATCATTTTTAAACACGCATTAAAATACGTTTTAAAAGAAGAATTTTAAGAAAATTTAATTTTACAAACTGGGAATATCCTAGAAGCAAATAGTATGATACATTCATTTTAATTTAAAATTCTGTATTAAAAAGCCTTCTAAAATTCTCATCAATCGATATATATCTTGTTTATCTTTATAATAAGTGATTATATAAAAATAAAAAAATTGGCATCTGTAATCTTGTGAGTGTTTGAGAATATTCGAATGAAATAACGACACTGAAGAACATAGTCTTTTTTAATCTATAAATAGAAATTAATCTTCTCATATTTCTTAATAGTGATCTAAATTAAAAATTTTAATAAGTAATGAAAATAAGTTTCTAAAAATGTAAATAAATGTCTTTGATACATGTATTAATATATTGACACATACACACACAAATATACATATATAAGAAGTAAGTAACAAGAATAGCCCCCAAAAGAAACGTGAAATAATATTCAAAACAGGGTAGAAAATGAGTTCTATTTTTAGAACATCTGAGAAAAAAATTAAAATTTTTAGTCAAAAGGGTTATAGAAACCAAATGTTCTCACACTCTAGTAAATGTGTGAAAATTCTGCCTGTGAAAAAATTATTCACTGTAACAGAATTGATTTTTGATATGTTTTCTGTTCAATACTATCAATCAATATTTAAATACGTAATTTTATTATCGAATAATATCATAATTTATTGTATATAAAAATGTCCAAAATTTTGTAAATATAAATAAAAAAAATTTTCTCTTCGAAAACTTACATTTCTAATTTCATAATTATTCTTATGAAATATTAAAGTTTCATTATTTTGCAGTATATTTTCAACTTTTAGCATTTAATTCTAAGCTTTACAATTTTTTTTTATTTTAATTTGTCTACTGCAATTGTTTCATAAAATAATTTAATTTTATAGACATTTATATGTTAAAAGTACAGAAAAATAATATTTGTAATTTATAGAAATCCATGAGCTTGAAACTAACATTTATAATCTCTTATTAATTAAATCCTAATTTTGTTAAAAGAAATTTAAAGTTTAAATTTGTATAAAAAGAATTTTAATTTCAACAGGCTGTTTAAAATTTGTGTATAAATTGTATTTCACTAATGTACACGAATAATTTTTACAATGTACATGAATTTAATCCAAATTCAAAACATTTAAATTTTACTGATTTTTTAATCATGTTAGAGTTTTGCCACGTTTTTCAGAAATAATTAAATTGTTTTATTTAAAAGGTAAAAAAATTGAATGCATTATAACATATCATGCATTATAATTTAACAACCTTCATAATATCTTATACAATAAATATATATAGCTAAATTCAAACATTTAAAAGATCTGTCGGCAAATTATTAAATTTTAAAGAACAAATTTTAATTATCAGTATAATTTAAAATGAATTATCAATTAAAAGTTAATTTACATCTAGGTTTTTCCGTTTTTTTTAAATGAGAAACACATTAAATGCAAATATTGCATTTCAAAAATTAGTTTATAATTTTTTTTTCTAAAGTATGAATAATCTGCACTGATATGAAAGTTTAGTGATTTCTAAAAAAGGAATAAGAAATACATAAAATAAAAATGAAAAATAAAAGTTGTAAATGGAAAAGGAAATAACAATTAAATGTGACATTAATAGTCTGTTCATTTTTAAATCAATGAAAGCATATTCTACTAGTAAAATAAAAATACATTTGAAATAAAAAAAGTCTTTTTCCGATAAGAAATCCATCATTTCTTAAAACTGACATTTAATAAATGATTTCAACAGAATAATTATTTAAAAATGCATAATGTTTTTGAAATTTATTCTAATGTCAAAAATTGAAAGTAGGATGAAATATTTTTGTGATATTTCTTAGATAAGTATTCAACTTTTTTTGCTTAAAATTTTTAAATATTCTTCCAATTAAGATTTTTATTTCATTCCAAATATTTTATTTTATTACGAAACCAATTTTGGATTTTTTTAAAGTTTTAAATAAGAAACTAAATTTCTTCATTTTTTGCATCTTTCTAATCTTTCATTAATTTAAGAGGAAAAGTTTTTATGCAATGTATTATTATTTAAGTTATTAAATTTTCTGAATAAATAAAAATTTCACAAATCTTTCAACATATCTTACAATACACACACACAGTAGCAATTTTTTATAATATAAATATTAAATCAATTTAATAAGAAAACTTCAAATATATGCATTTTAAAGTTTAAATTTTTTAATGATTATTGGGCTTGAGTTGTTTAAATTTAGACGTAATTGAAATAAGAATAAATAAAAGATTTACTAACACCCATATCAACTTCGGATATTTGAGAGCTTTTGTACACATAAAATCTTATGTTTTAAATATTAAAGGAAGACACATAGATAGAATATGTAGAGACCAAAAGAAACTCAGAAATTGAATATTTTTAATAAAAAATTTAAATTTTTGCATTAAATTTTAAAATATGTTATTTAACAAATTCAAAGTTTGAAAGTTACATTTGAAGTTTTTGTCACAAGAAAAATTTAAATCACAAATGCTAAATAATTTCAGTTCATTAATTTATTTTATTAATTTTAAATCTCAAAAAATATGTTTAAATGTTAATATTATATGAATTCCCGTACAAAAAACTAAAAATTCATCATTAATGAATATAAAAAGTGTAATTTTATATGAATATTTACCAGTAACTTCAACCAATTAGTTATACCTTATAGAAAGATTTTGATCAATAAGTTTAAAAAATAAAAGTCAATGATTGTTTGACGATGTGTGAAGAAACATATATATATATATATATATATATATATATATATATATTGCTATATTTTATAATTCTACCATTACATAAAATCATCTATATAAAAAAATTAAGTTCGTTTATTTTCCTGAAACATGATGGAATGATTCTGAAATAAAGATTTAAGATTTAAAACGAAACTTTCATCATTAATTAAATATAAAACAACTTATCCATGTATAAACTTTTTCAGTTCCTAGGTCAGTTCTATCTATTTTTCGGTATTAAAAAATTTATATTCTATATTTTTAACAGGACTAAACTAGCTTTGTTTCCTTCTGTTTTTTGAATGCAGAAGTATTTTTAGGACAAGGTTTTAATCTATTATTACTGCATCAATCATGTTTTTACATCTATTAATCAGCTACTTACTCAATTGAATACAAATGTGGGTTCTTTTTAATTCTCTCAATTTTCGGTATAATGAAATTTTGATTAAAATATTTTAAAAATAATATAATATTAATCTTAATAAAATTAAAATTTGCAGTTTAAATTAATTATAAATTTAAAAACAGGTATTTTATCCATAAATCTAAAGTAAATAAATTTACCTAATATTTTTCTAATAGTTCTATGATATATTAATTTAAATGAGATTAATATAAATAAATTTACAATTTTATTTTCCTATTCATTAGCAATAAATTATTGAATATTTTGTTTGATTAATAGAAATTTTATTTTAATTTATTTTGCTATCAATAAAATGGTATGTATGAAATTCAGAATTGTGTAATAAATAAAATGGTGAGTAGGAGGTTTTGAAAGCAAAAAAATGAAGTATAAGAAATAGTCAGAATTAGTGAATATTTCCATGTTTGTTTTATTTTTTTAAAAAACATTTAAGTTGAAATATACATAAAAAAATGTAAGGTGAATTAAAATGTTAAAATAATTAAATTTCTTATGAGGAAATATAAATATACATTGATACAGATTTAATTACTTTTGAAATATTTTTTGAATTTTTTTTAATTTGATCAATAAGTTCTATTCTGAATACATTATGTTTCTCTTATTTTAGATCAAGGAACAATTTTATAACTGGTATATCATGAAACTATTGAAATTATGTCAATATTATAGAAAATTCCTTAACCTTCAATTTTGAAAGTGTTATATTGAACATTTCCAGTTAAATAATGATGAAAGATTGTACAGAGATTTTAAGAAATTTAGGAGTAATTCATTGTAAAATTCATCTTACCTTTGGTACCACGAAATGAATTTTTGATGATTTATGATAGTATTTTTTGGAATTGTCAAGAAAATGGTTACAAATTTATCATCTTGACAAGCGAAGTGCTTGGCATATCAAGTTTATTTATGAATCTCGAATTCTTAGAAGTCATTCTGGTGTTAGTGAATTCCATTTGTTTTGTATAGGGAATAACATGTTACAGGATTTCATACAATAAAGATTTGAAAGTTTAAAAATGGCTAATCATTTTAAAACCATACTTTTTATAAGTGTGGATCAAAATACTTCATACATTATTGAATCGTTTTATGTTACAAATGATCTTGATGCAGTTAGCTTTGCGATCAAAATAAATATCAAAAACTATTAATATTTTAAAAAAAGGGAAGTTTTTAAGCATGATTATGAAATGACATAGCCTTCAATTAAGCACTATTAATAAAGCTAAAAATATAATAATACAAATTAATGACTTACTTCGAATATAAAAGAGAAAATTTTAAGCAAACAAGTGTTTAGTGAGAAAAATGAATAAGCACATATATTATTTAATTTATTTGCAAAACAAAATATCATACATTTATTTTTTATAACAATTTAATTTTGTTTTGATGTCAAGAAATTAATAATTTAAATAATCTGAAATGATTAATACATGTAATTCATTCCAATTTATAATCTAATGTAATATTTCTAAAGTCTGTTAAAATATTACTGGTAAAAAATATGAATTATATTATTTTCTAATAATTATATAAAAAAAATTATTTTTACATTCCTTCTTTGATTTGTAGCTTTTTAAAATTAAATAAGAAAAAAAAAACTTGGTCTTACACTACATAATACATTTCCCTTGACAACATAGGGTTTTTAAGATAAATGCTTTATTCAAGACACCTACATCAAAAAAAGAGAATAACTTTGTCTTATAAACATGAATGTATCTGAAAAATTTAATAGAAATAATGAATATTTTTGTACTTTATTAAGTGATCACAATTTTATCTTTTTTAACAAAAAGCAATAAATGCATAAAAATAGAAATGGTTAACTATGCTAGCAGACAATATGGTTGACTAAGCGAGTAATCTCCTACATACTATTCTCATTTTATACATTTTATGTTAGGAAAATTGTAGTAGGTCTTTGAAGCTTGGTGCTTGAATTTTAAATTGTAGCTTAAATTGAAAAATGTAGCTTGACTTGAAAATTGTAGCTTGGTGTTTGAAGCAAAACATTACCATGAATTATAAAATATTTCTATTAATTGTTCTGCAAAAGCAGCTCTGTCTCAAATTGATGTTATTGATTTTACTATCAGATCTATAAAAATGATAAATTTCTTATATTTTCTTTGAAATATAAAATGAGGAATCTCAGGTGATTATATTGTAGTAAGCAACAAAAAGAGGTAAATAAAGCTATGCAAACTACGCTTAGTCGGCAATAGTTAAATAAGTGTTTATAAATGGCGTGATCGGAAAGAATAAAAAAGTACCGAATATATTTAGTAAAATATTTTTTGAATGTGAAAAACTTAAAAAAGTATAAAATAAAACTTATGAAGTATTTCTATTGCAAAGATTTTTTCATATCCCACAACGCAAGAGTTTGAAGTGCATAAAAATACTGAATGAACTGACGATATTTTTTGAATGACGTTGACACATACCGAAAGATCTTATTTTTCTGTGCGTATATGATACCGAAGAGATGAAACACTAACACAAATGTAGTAATTAAATGGTTTGATGCTCAATAGACGTGGAGGAAAAGAGGCAAATATGTTACTTTCAGTCGACTTCCAGGATAAAATTCATCTGTCTAGTCATATTTGTTAAATAAAGATCACATTATAACACCTATCAATATGAAAAAAGAGCTAGTCAGCTCTTGCAGGCAATTTTTAAATATGCTAAATAAATAAGAAATAAGGATAGGTACATTATTTTTCTCGTTTTTAAGTTTTCCTGGATGATGGAATTATTCAAATGTTTTTTTCTGTATAATTGTATGACGTCAAATGAATATTTTCTATTTAATTTTTTTACCACACTTGTCATAAGTAGTTTCCAGACTTTCAGCAATTAAATATTGTATATATTTTAAAAGATTAACAAAGATGCAACATTTCTCAATAAAATGGGTTAGGTTTGTGCATTTTATTAACTTGATATGAAATGTTTGAAGAAAATGCTAATGTGTTACACTGTACCACAGTATTTCATTTGTTGTATTTATTTTTATGATCATAGATTTTTGCTAATTTTAATAATTGAAACTAAATCAACATTTTTTAATATTAAGAAAATTAATAATTAATTTCTTAAGTAATTAAACTTTATACATACAAAATTAAGTTAACTTGAAAAAATGTTTCATTTCCTGATTATGTACTTATCCAATTTTCAGGAGCAAATCAGATAAATAAATAACCACATTAAAGGATTGTTTATCACACACATATATTCTTCTAAATATATAAATACTAAATCATATTCATTTGAAAGAAATATTTATGGATGAAATATAAAACTATTTTTGTGTGGTCATAGTAATATGTGTATATTACTTCACAATGAATTAATTTGTTCATAGTGAAGTAATGTACCAATAATTCAATAATGAATTAATTTAGTAGCATATTTTTCAATAAATATTTATTTTGTATTAAAAACTCTATTACTGAATAAAATTATAATTATTAAACATTTTATAACTGAAAAGAATTTTGTATATTAATCAATTTTTCAGTTTAATTACGAAAGATATTTTTATGAGTATTATTTTACATTAAATAAATAACATTTACCTTCATATAAATTATAGTATTTTGATTATTTATATTCAATTTAAATTTTAAAAAATATTAAATCATTGAATTATTTTAATTGTTTTTAAAATAAAATGTAATGTTAATAATGCAATATTTTGTGGCATTTTATTTCAATTTTTCTTAATTTAATATTGAAAAAAGTGACATCATACATTTGGGAAACACAATAATTATTATCAAATATAAATTCTACAAACCGACATTTTTAAAATATATTCTTTTAAAAAGACTATAAATTAATTTTAAAGTTATTTAAAATATCTGGATGTTAGAGTATGCCATTGAATATATCCCATCAATGTTACCTACAAAAATATAATCGTATTAATTAAATTTAAAATTACTTAAATAGATATTAAAGAATTTTTCTGGATAATAGCATATGTAAGTAAAAATACTACATAAATAGCATAATATTCCATGCATCAACAGCTCTGAAATTATGTTGAAATTTTATTCTTGTTTAACCTTTAATACATTTTTTGGTATGTTGTTTACATTTGTCTACTGAGATAACGTGTGAAGATTATTTCTATCATCCAAATATCAGAGAATTGTGTCTAAACATTATAACTAAGTCTAAACCATATAACGTTTCCGTTTTTATATTTCATTAAATAATTTTATTCCGTCTATATATAATAACATTGTTTGTTTTGGAAATCCTCGCATCAATTTCTTAATCTGTAAATAATATGATAGTTTCTACATTTATAGGCAAATAATCAGAAAAAAACTTCAAAGTTTTAAACATTTTATTTCCGCGTAAAAAAATTCATTTCATCTTCAAAAGTCACAGAACTTGATCTTTATTCAAAAATAAATATAAATTGTAATATATTTATATTATTTCATTAATCAAGTATTAATGTAATTTTAAACTTTGTGTATTCTTAACGTATTAACCACAATTTATTAATTAGATGTGAAATGTTTAAATCAATTTCAATAGTCTCAATGGAAAAGTTTAAATTTCGTGATGTTGCATAAAATAATGTAAAGAAATTTTGTTTGAAAACTTAAATGGTCATTTAATAATTTTTCATAAAACGAATTTTATTATTACCATATAATTTGTTTCTATTATTTATCTTCTATTATTTTGTTAAAATAGTATTCGCATAAAATTTGTTTACAAGTTATACGAAATAAAATCTAGTAAATACAAACAATTAAACATATGGAGTTTTGAAAAGATTTATGTTAAAATTAGTTAATAATTTTGATAAATAACTTTAATAATATTCTTTTCTTTAAGCTAATAATGAAAGATAATTTAAATGATTGTCTTGTATTGCTTATAAACATAATTATAAAATAATTTCTTATGGAGCAAACTTCTAAAAAATTTTGTTTATCATATTAGTGACCTCGTAATGATCATCCTTATTGAAATGTAGGCGGTACTTAAGAAGTGATAATTTGGAGGTTATAATGAATTCTAAGCAAAATCATTAATAATTCATAAAAAATATTCATTTGAGTACAAACTTTAGTATCGCGTGATTATATCAAAATTCATTTCAGACTTTCTTTGAAATTGGAGGAGAGAAATCGCAACAAAGTATAATAAAGTTGAAGAAATATTTCTGTTTTAAATTTTTGATTAATTAAAATTCGAATAATTTTGATGCCTATAATTTTCTTTTTATCGATTTATTTTAGGACTTTGTATGTGTAAATTGTTATTTATTTTTCAAATTTATTTCAAACCTATGCCTTTGTGAATTCTGACACCATATATTATATGAAATATTTAAGAAAATTAAAAAACAATTTTTTATTTCTATAATTTAATGGAAATTTTATTTAAACTTGATATTAAAATTATTATGCTCAGTTTAAGTTTCTCAGAAATCTTTATCTTTTCAATCACAATTTTCTCACTTGGCTATTATTTGTTAACTCCATAGTAACAATTGAAAGATAACTCCACTTATTTCTATGAAGCTTAATTAATATGTAAAATAATCAGTATTGAAATATATTTGCACATACGCATTTTTAAAATAATAAAAGTGATATTATACTGGAGTAACCTGTTATTTTATTTTAGAATTTTATTTATTTATATTTTAGAATTTATGAAGTAAAAAACTCAATAATTTAAGTTAAAAAAATTTTTTTAAATAGAATTAATTTTACTGTCTTGATTCTTCTTAGGAACATCTAATCATATATTCTCCTCCTTTTGATAAAAAGAGCCTTTGCTTTAAAATAATAAAAGACTGCTCTAAGTTAAAAATGTTTTAAGAACATTTTTTTAGCTTTAGAATAAAAATCGTTTTTCATCTAAAAATTTAAATTGCTAATATTCAGAGGACTCTTGGAATGCTTAAAACAGATTATAAGCATGAACATATGTTTAAAAGAGTAAAAAAAAAAAGAAACGCATTAGCTACCATTTTCAGAGAATTTTGTTTTGTATACCTGCTTTCAATTCATAATCCATTACTTTAACGTTTGTTTATTCATTAGTTGAATATCGATATCCAAAAACAAGCAAAACTTTATCTGTGATACTTATTTTTTAAAAAACCAAATTTATCTAATACATTTTACTAGACATCTGAATTGTTGGTGGTTGCATATTATGTTTGAGTATATTAAGAATTTATGTTAAAATCCTATTTCAAAATTTGACATTATCACATCATATTATAAAATCTGACATAATTTATTTTTTTTATTACGTCAATAAGCACGCTAAAAGTACAATAGAAAATTCCGGACAATAATCAGATAGACATTCAGGGTATATTTTAGCTGAGCTATAAAATTGCGCAATCCCAAAAACTTTGATAAGAAGAGAAAATATCATGAGACATCACTATTCCCAAGGCAGAAGCGACCAAATTTGCGACATAAAAAAGGTTGTTTTATTCTTTTTTTTTTTTTACTATTTAAATAATTTGAAAATGCTTAATCATATAAATGTTCTTATATATAAATCTGATCAAATTATGATTAGCCCAAATGTATCCAGCTTCAGTCATCTAATGAAGAAAATGTTAACTCAAATATTTAAAAAATGCTACAAAAATGCATTTTTTCAAGAAAAAGAGTGGGGTATGTGAAAGAACTTCTTTAACAATCAAAATTTTAGATTTTTAGATTGATCACCAAATAAAGACGTCATTAAATACAACATGATTGTCCTAAATAAATAGTTTAAATTCTTCTTAAATATTAATTTCATAATTATCCACTCATTTCATGGAAAAAAATTTGCAGAAAATATGTAAAGCTTAACTTCTAAATTCTCTGTCTGAGAAAATTCTATAAGATTTTTATGACATTTGAAAATAAAATTATTTATTTGAAAGTATTAATGAATATCTATGAAAATGTGTTACTTTTCCAGAAATGTGATAATATTTTAAAGTCAAGTTCACAATATATTGATGAAATTTCGGTTTGTTCTCAATTTCTTAAGAAAATATTAATTTTAGATAATTCATAGATTTTCCAATTTTGATTTTTATTGGAGTTTAGAAAAAGATCTGCAAGATTTCATCACCCTTAATTTATGATAAACTTGTGTTTTTCCACTAGTTAGAAAAT
>JAPDSC010036799.1:0-17315 GCA_026290005.1 Latrodectus geometricus
CAGCTTCGTTCCGCAGCTACCCGACCCTCAGGTGAAACGGACAAGAATTTCCACACATGTTGTATAGATATAATTTAACATTGTACAGATTTTTTTTATTAATTTATGGACTTTCACAAAGAAGTATATATAAAAGTATGAGCTGTTATTTTCTTTAAAATAAAAGGTGTTTTTTAAAGAAAATATGAGTCAGTGTGTAAAATTAATATATAGAATCACATGGTAATTCTTGCTTACTTTTGAAGAATTTAAAATAAAAAAATTTTGACATTAAATTTTTCACCAGTATATTCAAATTTTATTCGGTATTTATATAATAACAAGTATTCATACATATTAATTCAACAATTTTTTACAAAGATTTTTCAAAGCTTCGCATTAATATTTCAACAAAATCTACGACACAAATAATACAGGGTGTTTATAAAATGTCTGACTCATTATGCTTCCTACAATACATAAAATAAATAAAATATATTTAACGTTAATGGATAGACAGGTTCAAAATGTTTCATGACCGTTTGGTCTATAAAATTCTTTATACATATACCATCATAGTTAGATGTGGAAGTCAATTTCCCTCCAAATAAGAGCTGGAATAATGTCTCTTTAGCGGTTATTATTTTCCCTTAAGTAATCAATGTTGGATTTTCCTTCTGTAAATGATGTTATTTACTAATCCCGAAAAGTGAAAGTCCAGTGTAATTGCACCGGATACTTTGAATGCTCAAGAAGCAGGACCTGATGTTTCTTCCTTTGAAATAGTCATTCAAAAAACTACGAATGATAGTACTTCAATGAGTTGGCACACCGTTTTCTCTCAGGAGAAAAATGTCAGAAGCTCTTCCAGTTATGAAATTATAAAAGTTATCAACAAGTCTAATCAAATGACAGGTATGAATATCATATATATTTATTCAGAATTTCCCTTTTGCGTGGCTTCGAAAAAGGGTGGTAGTTGGACGCATGCTGGCTTCAAAGCTTCGTTTTGCAATCGGACATGTGTCTGAAGGGTGACAGATTACACAAATGCAGAAAAAAGGAGTAAAAATAAAAAATAGCTGTAGTGATGTAAACAATAAAGCATAAGAAATGAAAGTTCATAAAACAAACAAAAATCTTCTTCGTCATCCATTTTGTAGAAATATAAAAGATAACCAATATTATGTGAAAAAAAGATATGTTCAAATTGATGATTTCCGAGCGTGGTGCAGCCCTCATATATTAGTTGCATGCTCAGCATTCCAAATTCGGTCATTCTCAAACATTTCAGGAATATTGTAGAGTTTCCTGTCAACTGAAACAATCCTCAATTCAATTTACTGGACATTCTGTCCATTATTTATTAAACGTGGCATCGAATAATAATAATTATAATAATTATAATAAGACGGTAAAAATGCGCAATCATTGTACTGGCATTATACAGAAGATTCGTTAGGCTGGCAACATGTTAATTGTCTAACAAATTCAAGATAATTTATCTTAATTCACACATCACCGCTCTATACCGCATTAAGCAGACATTTCTGACAAAAAATATGGCAAAATATTATGAATGAATATTTTTGGATAAGAAAATGAAAAATCCACACATTATATGCGAAATTTATTAAACTTTGTGATTATTTTCAAAATTTTTTATTTATTCACTATATTCTTATCACAAATAATTATTTTTCAAACACAACTTCACTTGGAAAAATTTGTGATAGAAATAGACATATAATTTTGCTTCATCTCTGAATTTAATCAAAATAAACTTTTTAATAAAAAAATCCCTTTAGTTTAATTTGACATTTGCATGAGGGATTTCAATTTTTAGGTAATTGATCTTAATTTAGCTGTTCTAAAATAATTTATAGTGAAGGATTAATATTTTGGATCTATATCACATAAACACTTGAAGTAATTATGTTTGCGACTTACAACAAAACACACAAATATCGCCAAATAATCTTTGATTAAATTACGGCCAACTAGCCACGCAATTGTGCTTCGTTGGCCATGGCTAAGCTGTGACTATACTTACTAACAGAATAAATATCGTCAAAGGCATTGCATGATATTTTTATCAATATTTTACTTGTTAATATCAATTAAAATTCCCACTATCCTCAAACATATGCTATATCCATTAATATAAGAAACAAAGTAGTATAAAAGATAATAAGTTCAGTAATAATAAAAAATAAATTTGCAAATTTTAATGCTAACTAATAAAGTAAATGTGGATTCAAACAATGAAATGTTAAGATTTATAATCACAATGATAGATCAAGAAAGTTAAATTTAAATAAACGAAATTTGAATTAAAATATTAAGAAAAAAACAAGAAATTAAATTAAAATATATAATTAATATAAACGATGAAAATGAACACACGAATATATATTAATTTCAAATGATGAACTGGATAAAGAATATATTTATTATCATAATATATAAGCCAAATTTGCTATAATACATATAGTACTAAAAATAAATAGCAATGCCATATAAATTTTTTCAGTTAGTAAATCTGTTCTAATCCTGGTTAACACGAAAATAGAAGTCTTCAAACTATACGTTTACAACATATATTTTAAATAGTAAATAAGATGAAACAATATTAAAAAAAAATCAGAATAAAATCCTGAAAATAATTTTAATAACTGAACCTGTATACAATTAGTTTTTATTTTAAAAGAGAAAAATAAATAAAATAATACATATTTTTGCTAAATTTGCGGCGTATTTATTCCATTACTCATAAAAACTGCTTTCGTGAGGTATAAAAGATATCAAAACAAAAAATAAGAAAATTTATTCAGGGCAAATCAATAAAAGAAAAACGACTGAAAATTACGAAAAGTAATAGAGCATTGCAGATTGTGTGATAATCCTTATAGAGTTCCACAATCACATTTTTGAAATGATGTAACCATAAAACAATTCTAAGAGAATATCGCTATTTCTAAATAAAGTGAAAAGTGTACACTATGAATTTCATTTCCCCTCGTGTTGGGGGTACGTGTGCCATTTTATCTTCTTTTCTTACTCTAGTCTTGTCTTTTATCTGGTTGCCGCTCTTATAGGTATTGAAATAATTCAGAGGAGTAATTTTTCATTCATTTCTTGCTGCTAATTCTATATGGTATCGTTCTTCATTTTTTATTGTATAACCAGTTTTCTCTGTCCTTCAATAATATCGAATATATCACATCACTAAAAAGATATTAAGATTCCGCAATTGTTGTTGCACCAGCATACTTTTCTGCACCTAGCCCAAAGTTGCGATTAACCAGTTATGTGAAAGCAACCAGATGGGAGTCTCCACCAACTATAAGCAGGTACCAAGCAGAAGAGCCCTAATATTTGTTCCTGCCACCCCCAAAGACATTATCTAACTTCCAGGACATTGTAACCATGACATATTTAATGTAACTTGGCTTCCTTTAACGAATATTACGCAATTTCAGTTGAGTCGGAATTCAAATACGCTATTTTCCTATTATGAGAACGACGCCCACACTAACCAGAACACCGTAACCTCCGATTCTGTAGTTATAATGTTGATAATTGATCCCCTATTGATCGGTGATATCAGCCCATTGACTTATCCAAACAAATAATATCTTGGGCGTCATCCTGTTGATTGGCGTCATGTGTTTCCAATTGATCAATGATAACCAATTTAACTATTTGAAGCAAATTTCTTAGACTTTAGATAGAACATCTTATTTAAAAATATTTAGATAAAACATCTTATTTGAAACTCTGTTTGAGTATCCTGTCTACTATTTTCTTTTATGTAAAATGAAATAATTTTTTGTTTATGGTATTCGATTTGTTAACATCATTGGTCAATGTAGTATCTTGCAACTATATTTAACACCCTACTTTCAATAATCTAAGCTTATCATACTTTAGAGTAAAGAAGGCGGAGAGATATCTGCAGAAACGTTGCTAAGTTTTGGTAGAAACAGAATTCTCCAGGGTTTTTGTGTTTCGTTATTAAATTTGTTTTTGTGAATAAATAAAATGTGCTGTTCTGTGATTTAATTTTCTCGGCCTTCCTACTCATTACAATCAGTAACTGGTGGCTTCCAGTTTTAAATATATCACTCACATATTTTATGAGAATCTCAAATGCATAATTAGACAAGAAGTCGGTAAATGAAAAGGTTTATTTAACAACCGTTCAGCAGGTCCTTGTGAGAGACTCTTCTGTAGAACGAAAGATTTCAGGTTCAATTTCCGTTTTTCTGCCACATATGAACAACGGAGATGAATGTTTCGCTTCTGCTTCTTTTTTGTGGTTTCTTCCTTTGAGACACATGAATATGGTTTAATATGTATAAAAAAAAAAAAAAAAACTCAAAGCTATGGATAGGTAGTTCATGCGGTAAGCATTAAAATGCCTCATATCAAACTTAGGTATAAAGACAGATGATTACGTGGTGTCAAATGTATATTAACGGTGGTCCAGCGAAAAGACATCATTCTTTGAAACGGAATGTACCATTTTCATAGGAGGGGCCTTTTTCACTGTTAAACAACAATGAAATTTAATGCAAGGCATTGATTTGTCCCTCTGTGATGAAATTCGCAGTGAATGACAAGAAACCTCATATGACGTAGCCCTACAGGCAACCATTGAAGAGAACAGTAGTCAAATGTATGGTGAACTTGATAGACAGTTTAAATTTTCCGGTGAAACTGTTAGACTTCATCTGTACAACATAGGTAAGACATACAGGCTGAGAAAGTAGGTTCCTCACATGCTGTTAGAAATCCATAAGCAATAAAGAGTGACAGCCTGTTTACGAAAATTGTTGTTATTGTGAATTGTTAAAGTGCTTGTAACGAAAAAAATTGTTAATGTTCGTGCTGTATGACACTCCTAAGTGATTCAAACATTGGTTATCACGTAGGATACTGTCCCACACAACTAGTTTGTAAGGATTAAAAAGGTTTTTTCCCGTAAAAATTTTTAAAATTCTGAAATTTCTTAAAAAATGTAAATGTTTTTAACTATTAAAACCACGTAATATATAAAAAAAAATTCATTTATTAAAATTCTTCTTTTATGTACGGCAATAAAAATTTTTCACAGAACATTTGGAAAAAGATGCCGGCTATTTGTAGACATAAGAGACGTTTCAACTTGAGTATATTCCATTACAATTGTTACTTATTGTAGAAAGTATTTTAATCAAAGTATCACTTTTCTTAAAAATTATTTACAGACACCAAGTTTTACTTTAACCTATTTCTATTTGTATTGGTCTTATCTACTGACCTATTTCTATTGTGATGTGATGACTATATGAAGTGTAATTTATCACTATATAAAGTGAAATATCATCAGTTTTACTTATGAAATTTCTCTTCATACAAATGCAGAAAATTAATCAGTAAAACGAAATATGATTGGTTGAGTCTGCTCCCTCAAAATTCCCAATATTCCCCAAAATTCCCGAGTAAATTTCCAAGCTTCAAGTTTCCTGAGAAATTTACATCTCTAAGCAAAGAGCGTAAGTCCACGTATGCACCTTCACAAAATTCTATTTTGTGTTTGGTGAATAGTTGTCAAGTGATTCACTATGAGCTGCTACCAACAGATGAAACGATCACTGCGGATTTGCACTCCCAGAAATTGGAGCATGTGCAACAGGCATTGCAACAGAAGAAGCCTCGTAACCTTGCACCATCAGATTATATTTTCCATTTCCTAGACAATCATTTTCCAATAAAGCCATCCAATCTCCAGTAGAAAATCATTCACCAATAAAGCAGACTTGAGCCAAGGACTAACAGAATTCCTTGCTTCCGAAACCCCCGATTTAACTGCAAGAAGATTGATCAATTGACACATCGGCAGAAGGTGCAAGATGCCGATAGTGATTACTTCGATAACTAACAATATACTACACTTTCCGTGGGTAGTGTTATTTTGGTTCATTAAAAATGGCAAGAACTTTCTTGTTTTCCATATAATAATTATAAGATAATTTAAACTTAAAATTAAGAGGAATATTTTAAGGGGTGCGGCAAAAATTTTTCTGCTTTAAAGAATGTTTTAATTATATTCTAACAAGTTTTTAATATTTAAATTTTATGAAATGTTCTTTCATGGGAACTATTTTTTGTACTTTTTAAGCAGAAATAAATTTAAAAAATTTATTTTTTATTTATAAAAGAAAATACAAAATATTAACAATATATTTCATGTTCAATAAAATGTTTTAATCTCTTAAAAGAGAATAACTATCATGTCAAATAAAACTTTAGTACATTAAATCTTTTGAATTTTGTTTTCTTTAACTTTGAATTTAAATAATAAATAATCACACCCAAAGTTCATCTAATGTTGAATTTATCAGCCTAATGAATATTAACTAGATATCATAAATTTTATATTGAATAAATGAGGTTTATTACCTCATTTAATATTAGAATTTTTCATAGGCATGAAACTTGACTTTGCATCTTGTAAAAATATTAGGGCTCGTAAGGAAGATGATGAAACGTGTTGTGTATTCGCTAAGTTAAATAAGTTATATCTCGGTCTTATCTTTAGGGAATCTGAATTATTGATCCAGAAATCAAGATATGTAAACATCAATGCAAATAATTTGGTAAATAACTTAAATTAAAAATGAAAAACATGTCAAAAGTATAACAATGGAATTGAACAATATATTTCATAGATCATAAAAATTTTAAATATTTTCGTCATTTACGCAGGCATAAGATTTGTTGTGCAAAATAATGATATAGCTATAATATTTGTTGCGCAAAATAATCAAATATAAAAAAGGAACACTATTTAAAGAACACAATTTTTAAAAGGAACTAAACAACGTAACTTATTATTAATAAGGAAATACGTACGTGAAATTTTGTTTATGGCAATCTCTTCCGATTGTTGCCTCATCCACTCTTATCTTTCACCAACAGTTCCTTTCCTCCCCCACGTTTGATTCTCTTCAAGACTTGTGGCTTATTTCTCCACATGGCACCATAAAAATTAAATTTAAAATTTATAATCAATTAAAATATATTAAATTAAAATACATTTCTAATAAATTTATATTGCAATCAAATTGAAATTTTCTGGGAAATTTTGTTTTATTAGCTATTATTTAGCGTACATCCTTGAACGGTACTAGGGTATGACAGACAGCATTTGCAATATCACTTCTATTAGTATGCAGTTGAATACAGCTTTCTCTTCAAACATTTCTCATTTTTAATAGTTCTAAAATCAAAATCTATTTCAAATTCACCTTTTCATTAAAGAAAAAAAAAAAAAAAAAAAAAAAACGTTATTATGTAATTTTGGTTTTACCTATTATAATCTACATAATTTCTTCTAGTCTAACTCTTTTATTCATAAATTAAGAAAAATTCCAATGAAATAAAGATTTCAAGATAAAAATTTGGAAATTTTAATGACTTTTTTTCAAATTCTTCCTATTAGATATATGATACAATAAAATACATATAGGAAGACTTTTATTAAAGTCATTAGATATGTATTTTATTTTAAAAGTCTATTGCCAAGATAAAACACACACAATTATTTATAACAAAGAAATTACATTATTGTAAAACAAAACAGATTTCAAACTTCCCTCGAATTTATAATAACTGAAGTTTTATAAAGAAATTTCGGTTACAGTGAAATCATTGATTTTTTTTTTTTTACATCGTGAAGGAAAAAAATAAAAGATTAATAAGAATGCTCCATTTTGTTTTGTTTTGGTAGGGATAAAGGTTTGTAAAAAGAATGAAAAATAAAAGGAAAAATTATAAATATTGAAGTTGTAAGTGTATTGCAGGTAAATTTAATTAAATACTGACTGAGACGCACGCAAGTCCAGTGAAATCTAAATAACTTCGTTAATAATAATTTATTCTGCTCCTGAAATATCATTTAAATATTACTTATAAATGCGAATATGAAGAGTAAGTAACTTCCTTTCTAATGTACTATTTATCGATACCTATATATATAAATACACTATCACCATTTATCAATTTAAATGCTATTATTATTAATAATAAATTTTTTGAATGGCAACAATTCAATGAGGATATTTGTTGCAAATAAAAATTTAATCATAAGATAGTTTATCAACTATCTGAGAGGACTTTTGCCTTGCAGAAAATAAACTTACTTTTATTATAAGCAAAATTTAAATTCACTTCAAAAATTAATTTTTTTAACTGTAAAGCATTCTTTCTATATATTGGGAAATAATTTGCAACTGTATCAAAAAATATGCTGTCTAAAAAGTTTTGTTTCAAAGCCGCTGCTAACATTGGTTAGTTTCCTTATTACTTTTTAAACTTTATTTTTGTAAAATGCTTGTATTTTTTTTTTCTTAGTTAAACCATGTACAAAAATTTAAGGATCCCAATTAAATATAGTGGAACTTAATCTTCCTTTTTTTTTTTTCCTAGTATAGTATTTTATTAATATTATATTTGAAATTGATAACACATTTACTTTGTCACTACATACAAAATTATTTTCTTCAATTACGCAAAATAAGCACAAAATTCATTTAATTTCTAATTTTTCTAGATGAAAATCGTGTTGTGAATTAAGGAAAATTATGATGAAAAATTTATTTCTTGACTTTAGTGAGTTTTTTGGTTTGATGCGAAACGTTCATAAATTATAGATTTGATAAATTATAGAATACGCATGTATCTACATGAAACAAAAGTGTGTGGAGATTTAATTGTTAAAAACAATAAAATAAAAATTAGCATTTTGTTGTTAGAAAAATTAGCATTAGCAATGACCCTCAATTACCTAGAATCATATCATGCAGAAATCATTTGGCATAAAGTCTACAGGAAAAATAAGATTTTGATGCCAATTTTAAAAGCAATCAACGAAATATTGAATATTTTCCTAATCTTTTTGAATAATCATAATGATAACTATTAATGTCCTAATAATAAATGTTGATAAAATTTTATATTTTCATAATAAAATTTAACTATTTATGATAAATATTAAAAAATAGATACAAAAAGTAAGAAATGAAAACAATGATAAAAATATGTTGATTAAAATCACTATATATGCTTAAATTATAATTAAGTATTTGAGAATAAATTAGTTATTTTAACAAAAGTAAGGTTAGTTACTAATAAGTAAATTCACTAAGATTCTATATCAGAAGTCTGGATTGTCAAGAAAGCTAAAAATTCCAGTTACTAGAATTGTGTCAAAAAATTTTTATGGTGGGTGTACCACATTATAAGAGCAGAATGGCTTTAGAAAAATAAAATTTCATACTGCAGAGAGTTTTGATTACTTACATAATGGAATTATGTGTATTAAAACACCATTTCTTTCTCTTTGAATACCTAACATATTCAACTTTAGGATATAAATAAAATAACTGATAAAAATTGTTTTGTTTACATACAGTTGGTTTGATACCAATTGTTTTTCAAAGTTCAAGATTTCAAAATAGTATTGCAATGATTACTACTAAATTCAATTTTCTTGCATACAGTTTATATGACAGAGTAGTAATATATTAAATCTATTATCTTGTCAATAAGTGATTGCACTATTCATACTAGAAATTTCAGTTATTTCCTGGGTATGTATTAGTGATCCAGAAATCTATCATGTAATGCTTTTTTTCTTTTTTTTAAATTGGAGGACTAACTACTACAATAAATTACAGCATAGAAAGGTAAAATTAATTGATAATCTCCTTATTCTTTGTTATCTTTTTTTCAGCTCTTATGTTCTATGATGACTACCTTGGTGATATTTGGCTATAATAATTTTCATTGGTGAATTCATTACAAAACTAATGTGATTTAAATGATATTTACATAATATACTATTCAATTTAGTACCTTCTATAACTTATGTAAGTGCCGTGGTTTTTTTAAGTAGTCGTCATATTTTTTTCTGGTTACCAATTTTGACCTATCTAAGTAGTTTTACTGGTATGATTGTCAATCTTTTTCATATCTAGTTTTCTTATTCAATATATATTTATATCGTGTATTATTTCAACATAATCATATTGCAATACATCATAAAATGTATGATTTCTTTTTGTTTATTATTCATTTTATCTTTATTCAGTACCTTTATTTTCCTCCATATTCATTGTTTATTGATACTTAACTTTTTATGGTTATAATTTCTTATTCCTTGTTTTTCTTTTCATTATATGTAAGAAAATAAGAATTTTTTTTAAATAGTTCAAATATGCTTTATAATATTTGTTTTAAAATTATTGTAATTGAGACAAGTGTTTTATCAGTTTATAGAATATATAAACTTTCTTGTAGAGATGGTTTTTCACCAATTTTACCTTAGTTTAACAATTGCAATGTATTATAGTTATGAGTCTAAAAATGCATAATAATGGTGAAACAGTTGCATCTTATTAAAACTTAAATTGAGTATCTTTTACTGATACAAATTTTAGATAAAATTCGAATGAATAGATATTTTGATTATGCAATTAATTCTTTTAACTTTATAACAGCAATTATTTTTTCCTATGTTGATCTTAATTTGTTTGTACTTCAATACAGGATTACGAGCTATTTGCAGCAGTGGAGTGTCTAATAAAGAAGTCAAACTTAAGAGTATGTATAATTATTTTTTCATTTTCAATAAATAACAAAGAATTTTTTAAAATGGTCTTCAAATTCATTTTTTAAATCACTCACATTTATCTTGGTCATGGTCATCAAAAATCAGAATTTGCAACTTCATAATCAGAATTTGAAGTATTAAAGAAATACTTCAAAATAAGGATGGATCTGTTTGAGAAATAACGTATTAAGAATTTTTTAAATATGTTCATAATATATTTCATGTTGCTATTTCTCAAATTTCATGCACTCAGATATATGAATACTATATTTTTAAAAATTTTTTATCTTAATTGAAATAACTATGGCAAAATGTTAAAGAAAATGCTTAAAATATTTACATTATTTATTTTTTATTACTTATAATTATATTAAATTAATTTTAAAATTTTTGATTTCATAACTTCAGTATATAATTTTAGGGAATATTAAACATTTGAAAAAGTAAATTTGAGGTATTCAAAATTTAAATTTCACTTTTTAATGTACTATTTGCTTAAAAATGATTTTGTTTTTCTTTAATTTTAAATCAATATGTGTTATTTTAATTAATTAAAGTAAAATTTTGTGGATTTTTAATGTATATTCTTCTAACATGAATTTAACTCTTAATTGAGATTAATAATGCTAATATAATGAATTTAATTACTTTTACTTTTTGTTAGGCAATCAAGCTTTAAAAAATGTTGTACTTGTTGAAGGAGTCAGAACTCCCTTCCTTGTATCTGGGACTGATTACAATAATATCATGGCCCATGATTTGCAACGTCATGCTTTTTTGTAAGTATAGTTTGTAAAATTTTTTGTGAGATGATAAGTTATCCATAATAAAGTATTTGACCTGAAAATACATTGCAATACTCGAGCCGAATCTTCTGGAAGAATAAATTTATTTTGTAAAAATATGCATTAAAAATTTTTTTAAATGTATTATTATCTAATCAGGTGTACTATTAGATTTATTTCTCTAATGATGAATAAAATGCTTTAGCAACAAAATTTGAACTTAATTTTGATTAATTATCTTTCCTACTTTAAAAGTATAGATGTGTTTGCATGAATATTTATCATTGAATGAAAATTTTGAATTGCTCTCACCATTTAATTCATACTTATAGTTCAATAATTATTGTTACAGTTGTTTTGTTAAATAGTATGTGTGACCTCCATCTTAAAATTGAAGCCATTTAGAGTTTGTGAATCCTATAAGTATATTTCCATTAAATTACAAATTCTTGTCAAGTTGATGCATCCATGCAAAAAGTGGTCATAGATCCATAACAAACCAAATACTTCTTGGTTAAAAATACAAATTAAAAGATTCTGTTACAAAATATTTTCTTGCCCAATTAATTTACATTAAAAAAATTTATTTTATAATATGCCTAATTGACTTTCAAAATTATTTTGCATTTTTTGATAAGGTTGACATCTGTATAAAGCTGTTTGAGTTATTTGATTTTATCAATAATGATTTTTTAAAAAAATTATTACTTTGATTACTAAAATATTTTAATTTGCACATAATTTTTGGTTTCATGGAACTTATCTGTTGCAATAAAGATTTTTTTTTTTTTTTTTTTTTTTTTTTTTTTTTTTTTTTTTTTTTACATTTTACATTTTAGTTGATAATTTAATATTTTATAATTAAAATTTTAAATTATCTCTTTTCCAAAATAGTGTTTGTTCTATTAAATCCTGGTTGAGAAAAGGATAGTATGATTTTGTGCTATTTAATTTTTTCTATTACTCATTTTGTAAAACAACCAATATTGATTTTGTTGTCTGGTGTATATAGATAAAAATATCCTTGACTTATGAATAACTGGAAATTTACAAAGAAGTTCTGCTCTTAAATTTTTTCTGCTTCACTTTTTTATGTAAAATAGTCTATAATTTGTTTTTGTTTAATGTATTGATAGACATATTTACTGTTTGATCTATGTCTCAAATTAAATAAAATACTAAAAACAAAAAATTTTATATTTGTTGTGATTTCATTTATGAAATTTAATGTAAAATTCACCATTAAATCAAAATTTTTTATAAATTGAATGCTGCTTTATCATTCTTAGTGTTGCTTTCTGCATAACAGCTTTTAAGTTAAATCTAAAATATATTTTTTTCTTGGTCTCCATATAGATCTCTTATTCGACGGACTGGTATTCCAAAAGGTAATCATTTATTTTTATGTTAAATTTTGAAAGCTTGATAATATATTTAAAACAAATTCATTTCCTTGAGGCAGTATTGAGTTAAGAAAAATATTTTTATTTTTAAGTTTTATAATGGAAATAGGAAATAATACTGTATAAAATGGATTATTTGCAATTCTAAAATCTATTATTTTTCTGGACAAAAGTTGCCACTTAAAATTACTTAAAATTAGTTTTTGAAAAATGAGACAAAAAGTAACTTTAGGATTAGTATTTACAACACCACTGTATAGTCACAAATATTCTTATATCAAAAATGAAGGGAAATATATTTTCTTTTAAGTAAAAATTTTAAAATTTATAAAAATAAAAAAACTTTTAGCTGTAACCTGTTAATATTTCAGTAACATATTTTTAAATTTCTTTACCAATTATTAATTCTATTAGAAATTTAAAAGTATATAATATGTGTCGTCAATCTGGCAGCTGATAGGTTAGTGCTGTAATATAATTTCTTAAATTCTTTTTCAGTTTAACAGTTTGTATGTTCAAATCCCAGCAAGCTTGAATGTTTATAGTGAGTCAGGATTTAAGAGTATTATACTTATTTTATTTAATGAATTTAAATACATTTATGAACATAAGTATAATAACATTTAAATTGCATTTTCATTTTATGTATTTATTCTTAACCAGTATATGTTATACATCAAAAAATACTGATCAGCATTTCGTAGTGGTAATAATCACATTATCAGTAGTCATTAAGTAACTTAGTAAAGTAATTCTGGGTTTTAAATTTTTAAGCCCTTTATTATAAAACGTAGCATTTCCTTCATTGTTTCTCATTTTACTTCCCATACACTTTTTTCAAAATTTTGCTTACATTTTTTACTAAAAATCCAATGCATATATTCTTTGCTTGATTATTCATGTATTTATGAGTCATTAATGAATGTATTGACTGAAGTTTATTATTTTAGAAATCATTGACTATATCATTGTTGGGACAGTGATTCAAGAAGTTAAAACAAGCAATATTGCTAGAGAAGTAATATTTTTCTTCATTTGCTTTTGTGCATTTTTAAAGAAATGGCAAATTCAGTGAGCAGTAAAATATACATTAGCAAAAAGCAAAAATACTTTTGAAAGATGACAGTGGATTAAACATTAATACCACAATAATTTAACTAAAGGTTGGAATTCCGATTTCTATGATATATTGCCCCCCTTTGTTGCCTATTTTTACTTCTCTGAATTTGTCAACTTCAAAAAGGCCAGTAAATGTAATTTCATAAATTCTTATTACCATTGATATTATTGTAGCATGTGTTCATAAATATTTGAATGGTTTTTGTGAGAAATGGGGAAATTCTTTTGTTTAGAAAGAATGCAAGTTTCTATCATAAAAATTAACTGTGTTTTTTATTGTTAATGTAAAATTTAGCATTATTTATGTAGATTGAATTTTTATTGAATATTTTATGTTAAGTATAATCAAAGTCATAAAAAGGGGTTCTGGTGTATTATCCAATTTGCCATTTTTGCTAAAAAAATATGTTGTTATTGAATGATACAGTTAAGTGTCCTATCAACTAAAATAAAGTTATCTATTTGTTTAAATAAAGATATAAATTAACTGATCTATTTTTTTTCACAGTTAAAAAACAAGTTTAAATATTGCAAAATTTGACAATTTTTTTTTTCGAAAATAGTTAATAGGATGATAATATGTAAATAACCAAAAAAAATTACCTAGTGCTTCTTTCTATCTACTAAAATCATCAATGAAAATAATTGTATAAATATGTGTAGAAATTAGGTAATTATTAAATTTTTGAATCAGTTATCTTATAATTTATTCAAAAACAAATAACAACATTAAATTTATATATATGGCATATAAATGTAATTAAAAGTACATTAAAGATTTCAAAAGTTATAAAGAAATGTTTACTTGGAATGAAATAATTTTTGGAGGCACTAAAGGTGATGCCAATAGTGACATAATTACTTTTTATTTTTGTTGCAACACTGTTGTTATTTTGTTTCTAATCGTATCTTATTAAGCTTTCATTTTTGCTCTATTATTATTTTTTTTAATTCATAAATTTTTTATCAGCATGTTTAGTTTTTAAGTATCCCTGCTTTTTTTTCTATTTCTTTTTATTTTATGAAAATATCAACTAAAAACTGCTAAATAAAGGTGAACTGTGTTCCCCCCCCCTTCCAATCAAATTTTTATAAATCCTAGAAATATGTTATTTATATATGGTATATAAACTATAATATTTATATACGGTATATAAACATTATATTAATAAATTTTAAAAGCAACCCACATTCTAGCCATTCACATAAGTACTAAATTTTTCCCGATTTAATTATTTTATTGCATCGGCTGTTGTATATAAAAATCATGAATATATTGGTAATTTTAAAGTTTATTAAGTGTTTTAGAAATTGGTTATTAATTGAAAAAATAATTTCAATCACTTTAACTGCTTGTAATGAGAAGGATTCTATTAACAAACTTATACTTATTTAATTGTAGCAGAATTTTAACATGTAGTAATTATCGTTGTCTTAATTATTGATTTTCATTTGTATATTTTAATTTATTGTATATTAAAATAATTTATTTAATATAACTCTCACACATTTCCAATTCATATTTAGAAGCATCAATGCATTCATTTTTATTCTAAAATAAAAGATTTTAGCTAATATTCAAACTTCTAACTTCAACAACTATTCAAAGTTCAACTTTTGTTGTGAAAATTTTAGGCTTCTCTAGGGGCTGGACTTTCTCTTCATACCCCTGCTCACACAGTTACTCAAGCATGCATATCGGCTAATCAAGCAATAACTACTGGTTAGTACACATTTTCATGATAATTTATTGCATATCCTGTCATGAAAGCTTAGAAATGTATTGTTAAAATTATGAAGTTTTTCAGTATATTTTAAATTTTTTTGTGTTTCATGTTTATAATTTCAATTTGCATAATATTTGATAACAATGCTTCTAGTCATTCAAATATACATTTACCAAAATAATAAAAATGTTTCTTAAAAAGAAATTTTAGTTTTTTTCCCAGAGATTCATCCTTAAAATTAATTATTATTTGATAAATAAGTAGAAATCTGATTCATCAATATCAAAAAAACATGTTTTTTTATTCATTTAACCAAAAATATGTTTGACACATTTGGTCGAGATTTTCTTTTTAGCAACATGATTTTTGTAGCACTAATTTTTTAAAAAACAATTCACATATATTTATCGTAAATCATTACATATCAGATAATTAAGTTTATTGATAATTAAAACCTGTTATGAAAACTAAGAAATGAATATAAATGAAAATACAAATTTTTAGTATTGTCTTTTGAATTTTGTTGTTTGTATTACCTAATAATTTTTAAATTTGAATTCAAATAACACTGATTATAACACATTTAATAAAATAGTAATAGAATTAATGTTTGTGAGTCTCAAAGTTAAAAAAATATTTATAAAAAATCTGAAAATTTGATTAAAACTATTTTTAAAAATGTAAATACATACATTGAAATTCATTATACATTACATCAGCTTATCGAAAAATATATTAATATATTTATTAGAGGAAAAAACAATTTTCTATGTGAAATAATTTTTATAGCTCTTATTTTAAACTAACAAATCATTTTTTTTCATAGCTTTTTATAAATTTTATGTTAACTCCTTAAAAATAATTTGATTTTTTTTAATTCCTAAAAATTATAAAATGGAAGCAACATTTAAAATTACAATACTACCAGATTTAGTACATTAGAAATAGTCACACACATGATGAGAAAGTTTGTCATTGTATTGTATAACTTTGAAAATCACTGTCTGCTTGTATTTTTCATTTTACAGGAACATTAATGAGCTAAATGTTTTCATCATTGTATAAAATTATGTTTGAATGTATGCATTGTTAATTCTAAAAATAAAATGTAAATTGTGTAGCATTTACATTTTATATCTGAACATTTACATTACATTTTATTTCAAATTCAAATAACATTGTGATGTCTAAATTTACATAAAATTTTCATTTTCATAAATTGTATCACTTTCTAATTTTCATCACTTATTTTAGATTTTACTGAATCTGAATAATTCAAGTATCGACAATTGCATTGCATCTGATTTTTTACCAAATTCAGAAATATTTCCAAAGGTCTATACAGTTTAAGTGTCATTTCTAAGAATTGTTAGTTTTTAAGAGAAGGTTTATATATATATATATATATATATATATATATATATATATATATATATATATATATATATATATATATATATATATATATATATATATGCTTTCTAAAGGTATTGTGCTTATGCTTGGTGTTGGGTATTTTCAAATCTTAATTTTAGATTTTACTGATTAAAATAAACGTTTTTTTTAAGCTGATTTTTCCCTCATGTTTTTAAAAAGGAATTTAAAGACTTTTTAACTGTTATTCAAGCTTGAGATATTTTTT
>JAPDSC010036815.1:0-15481 GCA_026290005.1 Latrodectus geometricus
ATGGAAAAATTGAGGCAGCTTAAAAAAATCCATGTTCTTTGAAACGTGTTCACAATAGTAGTATACTACGGTTTACAGTAGGCGGAAGTGACATCACAGGTCATGTGATCTAAAGATCACGTGATGGTTGGTGACGTCACGGGCCATGTGATGTGAAGACCATGGGCTTCCTGAAAATGACGTCACAGAATCACGTTGTTTTGAAGATCACGTGACCTGTGACATCACTTTCGCCTATTATAAACCGTGTTATACTACTCACAATGTGGCACTCGAATATTCTCCCGGTTATGTAATCTTGCCTAACGAAGTCATTAAATATTTGTCACTGATTCGTAATTTTATGACATTGTCAAGTAATAAGCTGACAACCTTCATATCATGACACTCAAATGGAGAGATTTTGGATCTAACGAATTGAATAAACATAAGTCTTGTCATCATGATGGTCTTCAGAATATTCAGATTACTTAAAACTCATTACCTGCCTGTCTTAACACTAATGTCTTTCCATTATTATTACCAACGTATCATAGTCATATTCACAAGATAATCACTAACTTAAATATAATTATAGTTAGTTGTAAGTATATTATACTGATTTATTATCATCAATTGATTTTTTCAATGCCTTTCTTATTCCTAGACTTTCTATAAAAATAATAAACTGATTTTCAAATAAAATTGCGAGATCACAACTATATTGCCAAAATGCATCATAAGTTTTTATTTTGAAATTGAAAGGTTGAACTAAATTAAAATACATTTTAAATAAAAAAAAAATTGGAATATATAGAATATACTGCATTCTGTAGACGTCTCAATAGTTAGTTATAGTCAATAGCCATAACTAATAATAAAAATCTGCAAGATTTATCTAAATCATAATCTATTTCCTGCATTTATTATTTTTGAATTGATTATATTTGAAGTGTAAATTCAAATAGTTTCTATAATAAAAGAAAAAAATGTATTTTGTATAGCTACTCCAATAAAATGAATAAATGTTACGTGTTTTATAAGAATTGACGGGATATTTTCAATAAAATGCCAGAAAATATTTCTATAAGAAGATGCGGATTTTTTGTTTGAAAAATGTCTTATTAAATTATCATTCAAAGAAGATTTGTCGTATTAGATTTTTTATTACAATTTAATTTGTTTCAACTTTCAAGACAAATGAATCTTTCCTTTGTAAAAATATCAAAATATATGTCATAAGCATGAAAATTATATGCTTCTTAAAAGTTTAGTAATCGCAACAAAAAATGGTATTAAAATATTTATCTTTCAAAACACAAATTAATTATTATTTACTATTTGACTGTATATTATGCTTTACTAATAACAATTATTATGCTTCATCAAGTATGTCTTTGTTATTTAAATAAGCATGGTTCAAAAGAAAATTATCAGTCGCAATTTTCTTTAACTACCCTCGTATTCACTTTCCTTTTTAACTATACAATTGATTCTAATAAGTTAAAACACACATCTTTTTGTAATTAAAATGCACATCTTTTTTACTTAAATGAATAAGTTTTTTTAAACGAGGAATAAGACACAGGGAAATGCATATGTTATTTGTTCCTAATTAATGCATGTAATCTCTTATTGCACCGATAAAAGTTTCAAAGACATTATGAGAAATGGCTGAAATACTAACTTTCAGAAAGCATTATTTGCCACCACAATTATATTCCATTACTCTTTAACATAAAAGCGTGTCCCAAATACATCATATTATCTTTCGAAATCATTCATATATTTTACATAAAATGCATGGTAGTTTTAAAAGCGTTTTAATATCAATGTTATATAATTTAATTTATTCGTAATAATATTAATGGAATATTAATGTCTATTACGAAAATCTAGTTTGGAATTTTTTAAATTTTTCTGGTGATAAGCCCTATTATTTATTATTAACATATTTTTATGAAAACATACTTCTAAGCAAATCGATCTATTTTTATAAACAATTTGTAAACTAACTTCCATAAATTTATTATTTAGTAGTGCAGTTTAAGGACAAGTTGAATTTTATGCATAGATATACATATCTAAAAGTTGTTTTGTATTGTCTTTCATTTTGAAAAATCCTTTTCCTGACACATCCTTTTTAAAATTTCAGGTTTACAATTATGGACATTTATACATTAAAAGCCAGGGACCCAGATGAGGCTCGCACAGAAATGTTGGAACTCGCCAGTAGTGAAGCCAGAGTATTTCTTCTCTATTGTAACCGCCAGGAGGCTATGTACATCATGCGGGCAGCCAATGAATTAGACCTCACGGGAAAGAATTATATTTGGATTGTCACTCAATCTGTTGTTGGGCCAGCGTTCTCAAATACACCACCCCCACCTGACTTCCCTCCTGGATTATTAGGTGAGATTAAATTTTGACCGAATATATGTAAAAGGGCAATTTTTCTGAACTCATGTTTTGAATTACTTAAGGAAAATCACATTCAAATTTAGCTGTGTAAATTACTATGAATGCAAGAGCTTTTAAGCAATGTAGAATTTTGACACTTATATTTTATAAAAAAATATCAACAACATTTAAAGTCTTTTATTATTTCTGACGTTTAAATAAATATTAATTTCAATGCTTATAAAGAAATAAATTAAAGTAAAGATTAAATGTGGAATTTGAATGGCCTCAAAGGGTATTATATAAAATTGACCTATAAAAAAAGGTATTTCTTAATTTATTTCTAAAATTGGAATAATATTAATGTAAAATGCATCAAAAAGTAAATTCATAAACACTCTATGCCTTTAACATTCTATTACACCACTTGATATAATTTATACAAGTAAAGAAGTAAAAATTTGAAGATTTATCAAATGATAAGGGTTATGAAATTAAACATAAATAAAAATCATTTCATACTCAGCTCAATTTCTAAGGAACTCATCTGCACACACTGGAATTTTTGAACGGATTATTTTTACATCGATAAACTAATCATTCATGGTGTTCCAAATATTTAGTTATAAGGAATGGTATTTTGTAAATCGATGTTTGGGTTATTTGTGATTGGGAAAGTCATATTGATGAATGAAAAATATACTGTTTTGGTTAAAAACGCCAAATAATGTTCACCTATGTTTAATCTTTGATTCGGAAAAAAATAACTTGAATTCTAAATTCTGTGATGGAGAATTAAATCTATGTAATTGTAGGAAACTCTGATATTAAAATTGTTTTGTTAAAGAAATTATTGTGATAATTGCAGAAAAGTAATTATCATAGCAGTGCGAATTCAAGTATTCAACTTCTGAAGATATTCAACCTCTGAAGATATTCAACTTCTTCGTTCCATTAAATCTACAGCATAAAACAATTTAAACTTTTTATTTTTGTTAAATCTTAAAGTATATAATGAATTAGCAAGCGCTTTAATCTTTTATAGTAAACGATTGGTCATAAAAATTGTAAAATTTACAAGTTTAAAAGTTATTAAAAATCTTGCATTTTTGTAAAACTGATTATAACTTGCAGATACCATTCTACTATTTTTAATTTAATTAAACTTCCTTCTTTTAATTTTATTAAACTGTTCCATCATATTTTCTTTTCTCCTTATAATATTTGAGCTTTTTCATTGATATTCTTTTTCTTTGTTTAATTATATATTATTGAATTCAAATTATGTTTTTTAAACCTATATACAAATATTGCAGAATTTAATATGCAGAATTCCTAAATCTTGTAAAATACAGATATAAACTTTTCTTCTGCGTATGGTCTGAGAACGGGAGAAATATCCCAGACATGATTTCTTATAACTACATATTTTTATCCAACTTTAGAAACATAACTTTCCAATATCTTGGCAATAAACGGAAGCATATTCCAAAGAGGTATATGCTTGAATAAAATGTTTTTGAGTTAAACAGAATTGGAATGAAAGTTAAGAGATGACTGGACTATGTAAGTTTAGTAACCAATGTCAATTTGTGTCCTTCAAAAATCTAAAAGGCCATAAAATATTATAGTTTCATGAAATTCAACGTGCAAGGAATGCTGGGGGGGGGGGAATTCTCTGATCCAAGTATGAAAATAAAGAGATTAGAAAGTTATATCGTAATATAATGATATCTCGTTTTATCGCATCCATTATGATAACATGAAATAAATGCTAAAGAAATTATATAATTCACATCCCTTTTATTAAGAAATTATATTAATCTATTTTGTTAAGTTTCCTTAGTAAAATTCATTGATGATTTGTAGAGATACGATTCATTTGAAAATTTAATATTGTCCTACTTCTTATTCCATTAAAATTAAAAAATATTCATTTATATATCAAAATCGTTTACTGCGCAAGATATTTCAGAAGTTTACATATAATATCATTTGAACCATTAGATTATTTCTACAGACTAATGTATATAATTATTTAATTTTAGATACACATTGTTTCTTTCATTTGATTCTATATGAGGAATAAAATTATAAAAAAATATTATCTGAATTATGTCTATGTTATTCTCTGATTACCTTACTAACAATTATGTTTAAAAATAACTTTAAATTTTCACAAAATAAATATATGTTTAATCTTGTAAGAATCTGTCAGAATCTTCTCTTTACTAAAACTGTGCACAGCACACATCTGATATAATTTGTGAGAAACATTTTGATTTCAGTACACATCTAAAAAGTAACAGCTTTAGTGATGAAAAATAAACATTAAAAGTACACTTTAAAGTGCACTATGAGAATGCATTTTTGAAACATGTTACTAATAACTTAATGTATTTTTTAATTATGTTTCTTGATATGAATTAAACTGATATAAAGTAACCTCATATATGATAAGCAAATGAACATATTTCTAACTATTTAAGAAGGGGATATTAAATAATTCACTGCTCTTAATTTTCTGGAGGGGGATAGACTATTTTCCTGAATAATAAAAATCTATCATGAAACTTTCATTTCACACATTTCTTGTAACTATATATTAAAATAAATAAGTCTTAATACAATAATTTGACCAGCACAATGCTAATCTAAATTTACTGAATCTATTAAACTTAACTTAATAAGACTTTCTCCATAAATTTTAAAAACATATTTAGCTTATTCTATTTTTTTCCTTAGTTAAAAGTAATTTATCTTGGGTATTGTGTTAAAAACACAAAGCTGACAGATTTACTTAGGAAATAGTTAATAAGTAACTTACGAATATTTTTAAATTAAAAGATTACTAACACGATCAAAATGAAATGAAAAATAAAAATATTAAATTTCTTTTGTTGTTTTTCTTTAATTTCTTTAGCAAACCTTTTTTTTATACATATATCTCCTTTAAAATACTATGCTTAAAATTTGTATGTAAGGTTTAGATAAAAAAATAATAAATTTAAGATTAATCGATGTTTTAGATTAAAGTATCTTATTTAGCAGTTAAAATATAGTAGACTTTAAATTAAATTTATTAAATTTATTAAATTAAATTTATTATACTTTAGAGAATATTTTTTCTAATGAAAACTATGTTTGCTTGAAAAAATCTCTTTACAAAGAAAACTACGCTATTAACGTTGTAAAATATATTTCGTCAAATGTAAAAATGAATCATTAGCGTTTATCAAAATTAATTATACTAAATAATAAAATAGTTTTAAAACTGATCATTTAATATATGTTTAATGAGAAATTAATGTGCATTTCTTTAATCAGCACTTCATAAAACTAGTTAACTAACTTCATAAAAGCTAGTAAAACTAGTTAACTTAAAATTATCAGATGAGAAAAAATTGATTAATTTTTCTAACATTTGCTAAATTTTATTTTGAAATCATGATTATCAAGCTAATTTTACTTAAATTTAAAACGTAATTATCAGTTTTTTTAAAAACATTTATTTTAATAATTACATGACAATTTTTTAAATAATAACGATAATCACATTGTATTAGCAAGGACAGATTTTTATAAAATTTCCGTTAGCAAAATGTTATTACTAAAGTGATAAAGAAAGAATTTAATCTTCCAAAAATATTTAAAAAGTTAATTTTCTAAGTGTCTTTTAGTTATTGAAAATTTAAGATAACGGTTTTATTAGACAACATAAGTTACTAGATTTTCAATCCAAAACATGAATTTCAAAGTAAATAGATGCGTTTAAAATCAATGAGCGAGGTTTATTAACATACAATGAAATAAAAGAATTATATATTTTGATAAAAATTTCAGAAAAACGACATCTTGGAATGTGCCATAAAAATTAGTTTTTCTAAGAAAAATTTCAATTTTTAACATAATTTATTTTAAATTTAAAATTAATAAAAAATATATTCAAGGTTTATCCTAATTTAAGTGCATTTTTAAGCAATGCATGGGAACAATTTTTCAAATTGTTTCGACTCATTTTTTCTTTAAATAATATAAAAATTATATTAATAAATATTTGACTGTTAATAAACTATTCTAGTTTCATTCATGAATAAATTCTTAAACACCAGTTAATCATCTTTTTCTCGCATTAAATTTGCTAAAAATCTTTCTTTCAGAGTAATTTTGAATAAAGAAATTAAAATGCAAATTTAACAGACATAAATTCACGCAAGACAATATGAATGTGAAAGGAAAATATCAATAAAAATATTAAATAACAGAATTTAGAAAATGTTGATTTCAACAAATAAGTTTTTCATCATTAGGAAATTACTTTTTACATTTTTAATATCTTTTGAAAAATGATTTTTTTCAACAAAACTAAAATAAATATACTAAATTAATAACTTTTATGTATTTCTGTGTGATAAAATTTATCAGTAAGTGACACTTAAAAGTCAATATTTAAACTGCGTGATTACATTTAAATGCATTTTCGGATACCAATTGCCCAGGCAAAATGAATGCGAATTCTTTCTTTTCAAGGTTTGCAATTTCATCCAATCAGAGAGCGTCACGTGATTGTGCAGCGAATGCTCTATTTTTCATAGCCCAGATATTTTCAAAGGTAAGCAGAGGAACTGTAAATCCTAAGAATGCAGACAGGCTGCAAAATGCTGCATTTCAGGGTTTCTCCATCAATTTTTAGTGTTGCATTTCTTAAAGAAAATTCGAAATAACAATTAAAATAATTTTATTATCTGGCATTTTCAAAGTACGAAACATGCAAATTGTATACCTATCATTCTAAGATTTAACATGTTTAACTATACACCACACATATTTTTACATGTATAAATAGGAGTTTCTATAAAGTAATTTTAATAGCAACTTTAAACTGAAAACTTTACAATATTAATTAACCAGCAATGATTAAATAAAAGTATATTAATCTTTTAATTAATAAAGTAGCATTTAATATAGGTCATAAAAAGTTTTCTTATTAAGTGTAAATTATTCATTTTCAACAATATACTAGATTTTAGCAAAATATTTTTCAAACGAAAATTCATTTTATGATTTCTATTCATAAATTTCTGAAATGAAATATTCAATATTTGCTAATTCAATAAAACAAAATTTGTTACTTTACTGGAATTTTTTACAGAATGTTTTTATTATTTGTTGGCATGATAAAAACTGTGGTGACTAAACTTTAATTTACTATTTAGTAAACAGTAAAATATATTTGATTATATTATATACAAAGTTAAACAGACTAGAATTTTTATTTCAAATATGAACTCTAAAATAGTTTGTATATTTTTGAGTATAAAATATCCAAATATTTATTATTTGTCATTTTTAACACAACATACATACGTGCTCATATATTTACATTTATAAAAATTATTATATTTACATTATTCACAGTTTTCAGTTTAAGCAGATTAAACGTAGTAAAGAATTTATTCAAAACATAAAAATTTCAAGATTCTATCTGTTGATAAGGTCATAAGAATAAGAAATTAACATGTGTAAAATTTATTAGCTATTAAATGATAGCGAAAAGATACCCGGTTCACATATTCGCAATAAAATTTGTTAAAAGTATTCACATTTCTGCAATTTTGTTTCACTCACAAGTAAAGATATCGCCAACTGTAACTGTATCCTCTATTCACTCTGTACCACACAAGGAGAGAAACATTGACGTAGTATTTTAGCAGGAACGTAATATTTTACTTTCTTGCAACATAATATTTTAGCAGGAATATGGTTTATCGGTTATTTTGCCTAAATCATCAAGGTGATATTAATCACTCTTTTTAAGAGATCGAGAATGAAGTCATTACCAAATAACATGAAGCAATTACCAAGTGGTACACAAAACTATATTCATATTTTAAATAAATTTGTATGTTTAAGTCATATTTAAATTTTTATACTCACAAATATTCAAGATACTTGTTTGATACATAAGTAAAAAGATAATATACTATATCTTTAGAAATAAATTTAGCTTTCTTATTATTAAATTGATTAATTTACTAACTTCCAAAATTTCTATGAAATAGTCTAAAGTTTTAGGATCTATTTAATTAACATTTGCTTAATGTTAACAATTAATATCATTGCAATTAAACTAATTTATAATATTTCTCTTCTATAAACCTTGTAATTAAATTAATTTATTTCCTTATAACATTATGCTTAAACTCCTATTGATTTATTAATTATTACGTTTTTAATTAAGATTCAGAAAATAAACATTTTTCAAATAATCTGGGTCAGTTTCAGGGAAAATGGTATTCAGAAATGCAATTGCACAGTTAAGATGTATTTTCTGCTGTTTAAGTCACAAAACGCTATCTTTCACGAATCCAGAAGCAAGTGACAGGAACTTCGGGTGATTTATATCAGTTAAGTTTTGCACTGTCGTCGTCTTGTGGTTTATTTGTGTATAGGAGCAGTAAATTGAGTTCCCGCTATTTATCTATGTCGAATTATCTCCAAGCATTCGTAAAGATTTTCGATGATTGACAAATCTATTAAACGAATATTATTCAGAATAAATTTATTTGTTATTATAAAGAATACAGTTAATGATTTACAAAAAAATATTTTCGCATCTTGGCAGAAGAATTATGGAATTCAATTTACAAGTATAAAGTTATTTATTTTGATCATATCAAATGTTTAGTCATATTATATGGTTACAACAAAAATATTTAAGCAACTATTTAATTTCTTTAACATATAGGTATTTATAGACTTACGCGTTAATTAGATTTTTAAAAGTATTTGTTTTTGTGTATAGAATAATTACATATATTTTATTTAAATGTTTATTCTTTTGGTTTAAAGAAACATGACTTTTAAAATTTTCGAATGGTAAATATAAATTTATTAAAATTATGAAAGGCTGAAGTATAACTATAGTTTTCAACTAAATATCACCTAAATTAATATATAACTTTAAACGTAATATAAAATTTATATTAATGAGTATAAAATTTTTGTTTAAAAATGTTTGTCGAATGAATAAACTATTGCTTCAAACCATACATAGGACGTATGTCTTTTTAATGTATTATTATAATTTCCTAGGAAATAGTAGTTTTTAGTTAATATTTGATTCAGAATTTATTTTCTTAAAATTGATTTGATGTAAACTAAAATATTAAGCTTATACGTCATTATACGCATCTAAGCAGCTGTCACATATTTACCCACTTATTATGCTGGATGATGTCAATAAAATTATTTTAAAACTTAGGCGAATTATTTAGATTCCTCCATTTTTACTTAAGTTTGATTAAACATACATTTGTTAGAATGATAAAACGATTTGAATTCTTTTGATAATTGGTTGTAAAGCGAGCAAACCTTTATTAATTGTAGTTTTACCATAATTATAGTACTACAACTGTCCCTTTAAACAAATCTAAAAATAAAACAAATTTTATTGATGGTTAGAAGGCATATAAAATTAAAAATATTAAGAAAGAGACCATAAATGTAATTAAATTTCTTTGTGTGGTAATAAAATAAGCAATTAGGAATGAAAAATATTGATTATAAATTAAGCAAATACTAAACCTATTTTAATATTAACTATTTTAAGAATCCAGAAAAATAAAATGTTTAACAATTTTTTTATATTTTAAATAAAAATCTGATTCGTAATAATTTTCCCTATTAATATATTTTGCTACTTTTTTCATGTTCGGATTTTTTTCTTTATCTTATAAATTAACTACATTTGGAAAAAAAAATTTCCAAAACATTTGTAATTTAAAAAATATATACTGTGTTAATTGAATGGTCCTTATTTTCGGTAGACAAAGGCAAACATGATTTAATACTTGCAATGAATTCAGTTTTATGTAGCGTTCATTTAACAAAACTATTTAATCAATAAATAGCATTCTGTTATAAAACTTGAAAAGGGCTTCAAAAACTGCAAAATAGAATGATTAGTTAAAAAGTTGTCACTACATAAATAAATTCTGAAATTTTGAAATAAATCTAATATGTATCACCAAATGCTGACATGCTTTGAAGAGCGTTACAATTTTTATGGTGAAATTGCTATATATTCAATATTTTTTTATAACTTTAAATGAGTCAGTTATGAACATAATTCACATAACACCAAACTTTTTTCTGAGCTCAAGAAAAATATTCAAAAATAAATGAATTCCTATTTTACTTTTGTATTATCCATCACATTTAAGAGCCATATTTTCTATGCAGGCATCCATTTCAATACCACCATGAATCGCTTAATAGAAGAAATCGAGCGTTCCGTGAAAATATTTGTGCATGGACTGGAACTATTTCTGGAAGATCCCATCAACGAGAATATCACTTTGGCTCCTCATCTGAACTGCACTTCAAACAGCGACATAAAGTGGAACCGAGGAGAGCACTTTTTCAAGTCAGTGCATTTTTGAATATATTCATTTTTTTTACATGTTTGACAAAGTGAAAAAATATTGCTGTTGAAACTTGACATTTTCAGTAAAACCTCAAATAAACCTCAAGAGTGAAAATTTTAAAGAAAATATATTTCCTTTTTTAGAAAAGAATGAGCAAAATGTTTTTTGTAAGGGAATCAATTAGATTAAAATAACTAATAGAAGTTCAACAATTCAAAAGATACTTGCTAAAAATAGAATGAATATTAATAAGAGAAAACTAAATAAAATAATCAATGCTTAAGGAATATTAAATTAGTTTGAACCAATACATATATTTAAAATTTTTTAGATTAAAATTTGACTAAGTTAAATATTTCCTTCGTTAATAAACAATTTCTGTAAGTTACTACGGCATTAATACTTCAGTTGGTAACCAAAGAATGAAAAACAAATCAAATTTCTCATAACTCAAATGAATTTCGGTCAAGCGTTATTTTGATGTTTATGTTCTGCTTTATCACTTGATATTTACCATTGGAAATATTTTTCATAAATTACTACACAATGAATCCTATAATTTAAACAACACTCTTTTAGTTGAAGAAGTTTACTATTAAGATGCTTATTAATATTTGTTACCACATTTATTTTTATCTTTGTTATATATGGATGTATTTATGCATTAAAGAAAGATTCTAATGCAATCAAAAATTTCTTGCTTGAAAAAGAATTTCTTCTTAACTTATCGAAATATTATGTAATTTTTTATTGAGAATTGTGAAAGTAAAATGTATAAAACTTATTAAAAATAAAGAGGATAGGTTTTCAATAAGTTTGCTGGTCACTCAATAGTCAAATTTGTGCGTCTTAAATTCTCTTAATTCGATAATGATCTACATTAAAAAGAAGGAAGTACTTAAACGATATAAAAATAACTTCAATTAATTATTTTAAATATTTATTAAGTCACTACTTTTAAATGTCATAAATGTTAGTTGTAAAATTTAAAAAAAATTACTTATACTCTGGCTTCTAAAAATTAATAAACAATCATGTTTAGCACCAAATTTGTAAATGTGTTTGTAGTGACATCAAATGTGGTGTGCACAAAATAACAATGTATTAATAGCAAACTACTGAGTTTATAAAAGAAAACACATAAATGATTTATCATGAAACAAGCAATATCAGTAGAAAAGTCAATTCTTAGAAATAAGAAAAATCACAGTTTTATGTGGCAAAACTATCGAAAGAACATAACAAAAAAGAATTTTAAAAGAGATATGCCCACCCCTATCTAAATGCATTGGTGGTATTTACATACCATACTATCAATTATATTGACGGTTAGCGAAATTAGAAGCGAAGCCCAGACTTGGAGTAAAATGTTTTCTATCTTTTCAACAGACCTTAGAAGAGGACTTAAAACAGCATCTTGTCAACCAAGATTGTTTAACAAATGCTTTATGGGTTTCAAGCCTGGAGAACAAGCTGGCCAATAAATTTGCTCCAAATCAAGAGCCTCAAAATATTCCTCAACAGCTACAGCTCAATGAGGTCAATTATTATTCTTCTGAATAAAATCATTTCCATCTGCATGGACTTATGGACATACATATAGAACAAGGATCTCATCTCGATATCTCATAATTGTTATATTTTCTCCATGGAACAAATTTAGGTTAATGTTATCACCAAGTGACACCCCTTCCTAACCCATTGTTCCATCACCGTGGTATCTATGGCTTCCCAAAGTGTTGGATTGATGACATTTGGTACTTTGTTCTCTCCAGATCAGTACATCCCGGAATCCTGTTTGAATATAAACTACCCTGTAAAAAAGTACAAAAGCGCATCATCTTTCTGTAGACAAACGAATCCTTATCAGTCGTCTGTTCAGGGGGCACACTAAACTGATCGCTCTGCATAGAGGCATGCATGGTAAAGATATCTTCACCCCATACAAGCGGAGATTCTTTTTCTTGATTAACATAACTTCACAGTTAAATATTAAAGAGAACAAAATAGAAGTGATTTTTTTCAGCTGAAGTTCTATTATTATTTATGATTTTATGACAAACAAAAATATAAGTATCCTTTAATGAAAACAAATATTAGAAATATAAGGAGGAAAATTTATAACATTTTACTAAATCTATTTTATTTTTATCATTATTAACTATTTATAATATAAAATATTATTTACTGATTACTTTGTAAATGAATTAATAGATTAACAACATTCCTTACATAAAATTTTAAGACTAGAAAAAGATAAAAATTTAAAATATTCAAAAACTTAAAACGAAAAACTTACGAAAGAGGAATATATCATTTTAAATTAAAGATTAAAGTTTATATATACGTTAAATTTCATTTATTATTTTTTGAATCTTAATATAATTTATATATGCAGCATTTATTTCATAACTTAGTGTGCTTAGTAATTTATGTTTTTTTTTAAATTCACAATAGCAATGGATTTGACAAATTAAAAGATTTTTCGTAATGATCGTTTATAAGTAGTACTACAAAAAATTATTGTATTGATCAAATAATGCTTCAGAAGTATTTTGATTTTTTAATGCCTTTCCCTGAGAGAAAATAAGTAATGAATGTATGTGTATGTAGTAATTACTGGTGTAATGATAAACAGCATTTTATTATAATAAATATTCATTCATATCAAAACCTAATGTGATATAAACGAACTTTATTTAGAATAATAATTGTTGACTTAGAGATATAAATTACTTTTGTGATAAAAATAATATAATTGAAATATGCATTAATTATAAAAATATCTTCTAACAAATTTATGAATCATTAATTTACCGTTTTAATAAATTTTATATTCAATTTGAAAATCTCTTGTACATAACTATTAAAGAATAATATTATGTTTAAGTAATTATAATGTGTTACAATTTATAAGCCATGATTACATGAGCAAATTATCAAGTTCATGGAATATCGTTCTAAGTTGTTGCTTAAAATTTTGTGTCATATGTTATTAGGAATTAATTTTATTTATATTATTACAGAAATAAAACACTGGTAATTTTATTAAGTGCGATACGTTAAGTATTTCTATCAAAGTTTAAAATTGAAACTTATTGTATGTTAAAAACTATAAATATAGTTAGAATTGGTTCATATTACAGTTTCATATGCGTTAAATACAATTTCTTTATTAAGAACTGTGAACTTTTCATTAGGTCATTAATTGATCCCATTAGTTACTTAATTTCTATTTTTAGGATTAGAATTAAAAATACATTTATCTTTTAATTTAATGCAATACTTGGAAATTTCCATAATGGTTTAAAATATATGTATACTCTTAATCCAGAAAAAATTGTTATCATTCATTTTTTTAACTAATTTCACGTGAATCTTGTGTAAGGCTAAATAAACTTTCAAAAATTTATTAAATTAATTGCCTTAAATTGTTTATATGAATATTAAATACATAATATATTTGGCCCTGTCGTATTTAGAAAAGCATTTTCTTTTCTTCTCAAATTTGTAAAACTGTTCATTTAAATAAAGTTTCACAAATTTCTGGGTGAAATATGATTAAACACTGTTTCATTTTGTGTTTATGTGTTTATTAAAACTAAAAAAATTAAAAATTGGAGAATGAAATCAATCAATAAAAGAAATTTTTCTCATTAAGTTACTATAGTTAAATGAAAGGAAAATAACGTTTTAATTTACATCCCCAAAATGCTTAATCCAGTCGCTTTCATTACCTTTTGTACTGGAAATAATAATTAATGAAAAGCATTTCAATAGAATTACTGCTCAAATGCGTATGTATCAAACTGTTTCCATCAGGATTTTGAGAGATTTAGACTTTCAAAATGATGTCTAAAGAATTCTCTCTTCACAAAGGGTCCATTTTCCAAGAAGCTGTCATAGAAACCATTCCTGGTCTCCGTTGTCATGGGAACTGGTCTGGTATGAAAAGAATTTTCTCTAGGGCATGGCTCAACAGGTAGAATAGCTCACACTATTTAAAAGGACAGCTTTTCGAAGGAATTTAATAAAAAGAGATTTTTCGTTTATACTACTCAGCACTAAATAACTAGGTTTCGATGCAAAAAATTCCCTCAATTTATTTGATTTCAAGAAAATGATAATTAATAATATTTATTCTGTAAAGGCTTCCTTTCCCTCTGAAAATATAAGTGAAATTGTACAATTAATTATACTAATAAAATTTTTAGTTGAATGATTGCAATAGAATATTGCAAAATTTTTGAAGATTTTTTGACATGTTAAACACATTTCATTTCTTAAATTATTAGTAAATAACTTACCTTATTCATTTAAACTAAATATTAAAAGTATTCTTAAAATTTTAGTTATCATTACGAAAAATTGCATCTATAACTATTTTTTAATAAGTACAATCTTTATTTCCTAAAAATATAAACATAAAAATCTTCAAATAATCGAATTTCTATTTATTTTTAGTAGCCAACTTTGACAAAATGCATATTTTTTTTTCTGAAATTCTTTTCTGTTTAAATATTTTATTAAATTATGCTATTCATTGGAAAAATTCAAAAATTATTTTTCTGAACTGAGTTTTCTAACAATGTAATTGATTGGAATTTTAAAGCGTAATAACATCTACACGCGTTGGCAAATAGAATCAAAACATCAATTATTTTGTTATTGCA
>JAPDSC010036816.1:0-11158 GCA_026290005.1 Latrodectus geometricus
AGTCTAAAACCAGGAAAATTGTTCGGAAATTAATTTCTGATTTTCGAATAACAATATCGCGAAAATGATTGTAAATAATGACAAATAGTATGTCTCCCTTAACAGAAAATGTTATTGCACTTCTCTTCTAGTTCGGTTTAAGGGGAACTGGGCACCTCTGCTCTGTGGTAGTTTGTGACAGTATTGCACTTCTCACTTTCACTTGTGCTAGACCTATATTGAACTTTTTATTATTGTCAATCCCATAGCAATATTCAGAGAAAAACAAAGGTTGTGAATATATTACTAATTTTACAAATCTTAAAATTTTAACCAATTTGCTATTATAAAGCAGGTCAAAGAACGTTGGCATTGAATTTTATAGATCAAAGATATTGGAAAAGAATTTTAATACAGTCATAGTACTTTAAAGATAATTAAAATCAAAAAATGAATCTTTTTGACTAAGAAATTTCAGAAATTAATTTATATAAGGTTTCCCAGTCTTGGAAGCAGTCAATTGTAAATTTGATTAAAAAATTATTTTCAGAGCATGAACATAAATTACGAGTCATTTGAATTAAATAAAAAATTTAGAATGTTCTGTAAATTTTGCTTAGTAATTTTAAATATATCATTAAAAAATGGCTAGATAAACTTTTGCACATTTTATACATAAAGAATAGTAAATAAACTTTTCATAATTTCTCCATTTTAAAGTAAATTCCAACACTCAACAATATTAATGACATTTTCTTTTGTACATATAAATTTCATTAAAAGGGGGCGATGCTGTTTTTTAGAAATTACTGAAATCAGATATTCTTGAAGTTATGCATTGGTTGTGTTATTGAACTTTCAATGAAAGATTTATGGAAATTTCATCTTGCATTACTTTTCTCAATTTTTGAAATTTCGCATCGAATAATATTTATTCCTTCAAATACTATTAATGTTAATGTTTTTGGCACAGTGTTCAATATAGAATTAAATAAATTACTAAATAAATTTTTAAAAAAATCAAAATTATTTGAATATTTTATATTTCTGCAGTTAATATAAAATATTTAAATTTAAGAACAAATTTACTTTTGGAGGTAGCAGGATTCACTTTACCTAATGCTATACTAAATCTATATGAAATCTTAACCTATACTAACCTAAAACTAATACTAACCTAACTAAACTAAAACTAATACTAACCTAACTAAAACTAAATCTATAAGCCTAACTTAAGAACTATGTGAACTCCCACCTCTTCCAATAAGAAAACTTGTTCAAACACGAACATTCACTTTAATTCGCATTAATTTTGATAAATCAAACTCACTATAACACAATTGAAAACTTTCTGTTTTTGTAACATTACTGTATAGAACATAATATAGCCTGAAATAAACTTAATAAAGAAATATTTGAGAAATTTTGCCCTTTCAACTATTTAATCATGGGAACAAAAAGAATCTTTATAAAGAACTTATAGAAACAATTATTTCTAAAATTATATCTTAGTAAATCATTTAGAACATGGAAAATTTTTGATTGTCCTTTTCCTCAGCCTCTCTACAAGGCGATAAAGTCTCAAATTCTTTTAAAAATAATTATTTTCCTTTCTGATAGAAAACAAGTATTCCTCAGTATAATAAGGATGCATACAGCAAACAAGTATATAATAAGGACAAATCAGTGAACCAGAGTAGTAAAAAAGATGCAATTTCCTAGTAGCAAATTGTGTTTGGGCAAAACTGGGGAACAGTTAATCCTGCAATTAATTGCATCCAAATCTACCTCTTTGATTAGAATATACACCCTGTACATTAATATTAAGTCCAAATGTAAACGAAACATTTCAAAGAAATCCGATTCAAAAATTACTTTCAACCAAGTAAACCACTCGTTTAAATTCAAAATTTCATAACACAATAAAATATTACAAAGTTTTGAAGCACATTACACGTGCATAATTTAAATAAAGGGATAAACAATTGAGCTGCTTCCAAAATGTAGGAAAGTAATCCGATTTTTGTATATGTATGTATATATTTTTTGTGTAGGAAAAAATGAAAAAAGAAATAAAGCAAGAGACTATTGTATTCCTATGGATTTGCCTCAGATTTGTGTTTATTGTACATCAAAGATATTTTTATGCCTGCAAAGTATTAAAGATGCTATAACAAAGATAGGGAATCGTAATAGTCGACAACAGAAATGGCAGCAAGGCCAAAATAATGGATGAGCAGGCAGGCAGACATATTTTTAACACTTTGACTGCCATGGCTATCATATGTGATATCCAGGGATATTTCCGTTGAGACACTGGCTATCCGATATGATAGCCAGGGTGTTTCAACACTTCAGGCCATGGCTATCAAAGATGTTGTCAGTTACATGAAAATCGTATTGGAGTTTGATTGTTGGACTCCCTACGATGTGTTAGGTATACGTGGTTTGCACATTGCGTGGTTGCTTTCGTGGTGTGCTTTGGCTATCATTTTTGGTAGCCAGGATGAAAATCTCCCCATGTGTTACAAAATGAGTCAGATTGAAAAATATTGTTTTTATATATAGTTTTATGTTGAAAAAAATACAAATTACACACAAAAAAGTTTGGCCCCGTGGTGAATATTTGCAATTTTGGCTTGGCAGTCAAAGTGTCAAGAGGCAAATGATCATGTTTTTAGTTAGTCATTTTAAAATAAGAATTTAGGGTAACTTTATTTCACATTTGGACAAATGAAATTGTAAATTTTTAATTGAATTATTTCAAATATGCAATTAAATCTGACATTTCAACTGCTAATGTGCAAGTGAATTGTAACACTGCAGCTAAATCAACTAGTATTTGAAATTTTATTGTTTTGCTTTTTTTACTAGTACATAAATTTTTCAGACCATAATTTTCACAAACTGATCGAACTATTCCAAATTACAGAACTCGGTATTTATGATCTTGACTATATTACTCCTACAAGAAGTTTTTGTTAATTAATGATTTATTCCTATAGCATGTGAATCATTTTACACAGCAATTTAAAAATATTCTATTTTATGTACTGAACTCCTTACACGGATGTTTGTCTTGTTAATGGGGGAAAAGTGAGAAAAATTTATCTAGAAGTTTAGATAACAAACTTTGCCAGGTTTGGAGATTGACAATAAAGAATATCTTGTGAAAATTAACCAAGTTAATAACTGATACCAAAGCCTGACATAATACAAAAAAAATGCTTAGTAATTAATGTTTCAACTTTTCAGTAATTATTTTAACCAGAATGAAACGCGTAGTAATTTTTTTTTACTTTCTTTTTACTGCTGTATTTTATCTTAATTCTTATATTATTAAAAATCACAATTGAGTAAAATTAATAAAATTTGCGATTGATATGAATTCAATAGATACAAAAATTTTTCTAAGCAACAGCAGCATCTTCGGTACAAAACAAGATAAGTGCTTCTCCGCACTCAATTACCATAACATATATTGTATTGACATAAAACCAAAAGAATGTTATGAATTGAGATTTCTGCTATTTTCTTTTGGTATTTGAGTCACTTTCAAAAAAGCATTTCTCTGCTTTAAATATCAAATTTATTCCTTGAAATTATTAGTTTATTTTTTTGCATCATTTTTCCTATTTAATAAAATTTACTAAATACGATGAAACAGCATATACTGGAAAAACAATTGCTATGCATTTAGTACATGCTTTAGTGTAACATTTTTAAATTAGTTGGTTGGTTGACAGCACAGCACACACGCTGTTTTGTTAAGCATAAGGATTACATCAATAACTCAATGCCGTACAAAAATTCAATACAGAAGATCTGCAAGAATGGGTTCCCTTAACTTTAAAATATTTTTTCCTAAGCAAATTGCCACTGAAGAAGTTCAGAGCAAATGATTATACTTTGATATTTTTGAAAAAAATCTAAAATTTAATTTTATTTCTCCAAGCAATGATTTACATTTTACCCAGTGCAGTCTAAAAGATTAAAAAAAAAAATCAAGCATTCTTCAGAATGCTTACACTCCCAGGTAGGAAAGGCATTAAACAACTGAATAAGGAGCCCTTATTTAACAACCAAGAAGCTCTAGGTATTAACAAGATAATTATTTAAAATAAATTTTAGTTAAATATTTAAAATTTTATTCACTTCACAATTAAATTTATCAACAAGTTTAAAATATGTGTATATGATTAAGTTAACTCTGATCACAATTCAGCTGAGTATGTTTTTGAAAAAATTAACACTTTATAAAGCATGATTGAAAATGCATAATCAAGAAAATAGTATATTTTAATAATAAAATTATTGCACTTGAATATGTACTCTTATAACAAAAGTTCATTATGCATATTTCTGTTAAAGAAAATAGTGATAAAGTCCCATATTGAAATTATATAAAAGCGTATTGATTATAATTACATAAAGACATCTTGATAAAATAGGAAAAACCAATAATCATATTGCAAAACATTTTTAGAAATATATTAAGTATATTAAATAAATTATAGCATCATTGAAAATTTTTTGTAAATTAATTTTTATAGGATCAAAACATACTTCATTGATGAATGTGTATCGACCAATAAAATCTGTCCATTTGAAGTATGACAACTTTAATTAGCAGCTTCATTGTTCTATATACAATTTACCTACAAGAAAGTTGTTAAATATGAATATTATTAAAATTATAATGCATGACATGTAAAGTAATTCTAATAGTTTATATTTTAAAAGATATGAAAAAAAATTTGTAACTTTTAACTAGTAAGGAAATGTGTTGCTATTTTGTTACAATAATTAATTCTTATAAAGCATGACAAAACTAAGTAAATTTCAGGTATATATAATTTAAACAAATTGAATCGACTTTAAATTTATTATGACCATTTTTTATTACATACATAATTTTGTTTTTATATATAGATTTTGATTCATTAGCAAATACGCAAACATGCATAGAAAAAATTATATTTGTCAAATATGCATAACTCCAGTGAAGAGAGAAAATGTTTGCATTTATGGGGTAACTTTTCTACACTGTCACAGTGTAACTTAACTGACTTCTCTAGTAAATGTCGCCTTTCTTAGGATACCAGTCGGAAGTGTATTGAAATGTGGATGAGAGTTCAGGCATCATAGGTAATAAATTGGTAACCAATCGCTACATCAATTTGTTTCAAGTTGATCTACAATGGCAACTACAGTTTAAAATAATGAACAAAGTAAAATCTTTGTTATTTTTATTAAATATGTATATTTTCCGCCCGTTTTGAATGTTTCTAAGTTATTTAAATATATTTTAAAATTGAATCTAATAATATATTTGAAGTTTTTATAAATCAAATCCTTATTTTGCTTAACATTTTCCAAATGTGGATCAAATCTATGAGCACAGCTTCCATCTAACTTATAAAGCTTAACAGCTATAACATGGATTCAATGACAGGAAGTCAGTTTTAGTCAAAATAGATATTTTAGTTAAATTCTAAATATTCATATTTCACTCAGTTACTGCGACCCTGTAAAAAAATCCCCATCGCAAAATATTGCAAAAACAAACATATCTGCATTTTTTATGATAAACATTAACACAATCTCAAGTGAAAATCTACTGTTGTTAATGAGACTATTTCAGAGCACTTCTCAAGAAGCTCTCAAATTTTAAGCTGAAGATTTTTAACAAACCAGGAAGTTTAAGGAATGGATAATCGTACATTAAAATAATTTGAAAATTCTGTGTTTCAGTGGCAAATTTTTTATTACATGAAGAAATCTTTAATACAAAAATATGGGATTAAAAACAAATAATTGACTAATCAAATTTTGAATTCGTAATATCACAAGCAGCACAGAGAAAGAAGTTTTACAGTCATTTCCTATACATTTAAATTCTAATAAAATAAACCAGTAAGCTGTTTGTTAAACAACGTACTGGAGCTCTGGTTGTCAGCTCGCGCAGAAAGGAAGAAAAATCATACAATATTTCCTTCCAAAAAACTATAGGACAAAAGATGAAAATCAGGTTTGTAGATGAACCGAGCAAAAATATATACTTAAAGATCTTTGGACGAATTAAATATTTTATCATAATATAGCTAACATGCCTGTAGTAAGGATATTTATAGTCAAGTTGGTGCAAACCATTTTATAAATTATTCGTAGAATAAGAATCTATTTTCACCTAATATACATGATCCTTCGTACATTATATAAGAGCACAAAAAGGAAACATTTATCAAAATTTTTGTAATAATGAAAAAAAATTACAAACATTATAAAAGTACACTTATAAATATAATGTAATTACTTGAAATGACATTCTTAGAGCAGTTATTTTTAAGTTAGCTAATCAAAGCTGTTTATTCAAAGAAAATTTATAGTGCACATTTTTCCTGTTTCCCAACTGAGTTGACATTTGTTTTAAAAATTGAAGCTAAGACATATTTTTAGTAACTTTAGAGGCTCAGAGATATAATACAATAAAAGAATTCTCAGCTCTTTATATTTTTAAACTTTAACTATATTACTAAAAATTTATGAAGCTTGTGTGAATAAAAAACATCCTAAAGATTAGCCAAATGTATCTAATCGTAGACAAAAGGAAAATTTAACAGCAGCTACTATGGTTTCCCATTTTCAATATACTTCCAGTCAAAACTTTGGTATTTAGTAATATTGTAAAAAAGTTTTAAGGCGTTTTATTTTCTATTTGACTTTCTTTTAACTACTTCATGTACGAAAAATAAAAATTATTTTAACTTTAACATTTATCTGTTAATTATAAATATTCCCATTTAAAATCTTTTTCCCACAAACAAATGCAATTTAACAGTCATTTTATTAGTTGGAAAAGAATATAAAAATTCACATTATAGAGAATGATATGTACTTACGGCAAAAGATAACTATCTACTCGCCATCAGCAGTTCATACTGCGTCCTCCTGATTCTTGTACGTGGCCTTTGAGGATTTTGGATGTTATTCGGATCTAAAAAATTTTTATTATTGTATAAAGGCACATAGCTGGACATCTTTATGTACACACATACGCATGCTCAAACATTGACACACACACACAAGCATATATACATACTTTGAAAATTTTGTTTACTAATTGGGAAAAAATTTGAACATTTACCTGTTATAAAGCGACCCTTATTATCTCTTCGCCTGGTGCATACTTTTTTCTTGGGCCGCCCTCTTGGACGACCATAGTATGGAACACGAACAGGTGGTGTTCGCGGAACTCTAGTGCTGGGATCTGGGAGGGGAGGTAGCGCATTAAGGAAGTAAGGTGGTAACCCCACCCTCAATAGTTCCAATTGTGATCTTTTTTTTCGCCTCCTCCTCGGGCACGGTGGCTGCACCAAAACTGAAGATGAAGATGAAGAAGATTCAGATGGTGATGGTGATGGTGATATTAGATGCACACCTGGAAGACAATGTTATTCTAAAATTGTTATAGTTTAATTTACAAAATTTATTTAATATGTTTAATACTTTTTTTTAATTTAAAAATCATCAAATTGTTAAAAATTAAACTTTTTAAATATATTTTTAAAATATTTTCTAAAATTGATATTTTAAAAAATTTATTTTTGCAAAACGATAAATTGATTATAATTATAAAATTTTTTCTATTATTGGAATCCTCATTCGCATTTAATTGTGATATGAAGGAAATGAAATTCAATTATCAATAAGGAAACTCTTCAGAAATATTCATTGTCACTAGAATGGGTGACAATCCCTTCACTTCAATGTAATTTTCCCATAAAACAAACAAGGCAACATTTGAAATTGATCAAAGCAAATCCATGCAAAAAGAAATGAACTTATTAATTTTTCGCAATATATGAAAAATTAGATGATTGACTGCATGCCTACAAAAATATAATTGTCAGCAAAAAAATTAAAATTCCTCTACACAAAAATATAATTTTCAGCAAAGAATAACCTATTTGGAATTAGCACAGATATTTTTCAAAATTTACTTATATATATTAAAATTATATTTTTAATCATAAAATGCATTCAAACTATTGAATACCACTATTTGTGTTACTTATACAACTGTTGTAAATTCTTAAGAAAACTGATGCATCCTGATTAAACAAATATTAATCTCACTAAAAGATAATTTTTTTTACCATATGCAAGTTTTAAAAAAGTATCTTTCAGCGAGAAAATTAAATTTTTATTTTAGAGCAAATTTATTTCTTGTTCTGTTTCATGAAATATATTAACTTCTGTAGTCTTTCACTTAACATTCATTTTTTGCTAACAAACTTAATTTTGATCAAAGAAAAATTTAAATATTCCAATACACGGATCATATTACAAATATTGCCCAGTTAAGTAAATCAAAACAAATACATGTTTTAGAAATTCAACATTTCCTCTACTTCAAAAGAGGAGAAAACAAATGTATGAAGACTAAAGTATGCTTGTTAATTACAATTTCAAATAATCTAACAAAATACCATCTTCAAATAGGGACTTTTTAAGTCTCTGAATTAATGGATGTACCTCGTATTTCAAAAAAAAAAATTTAGTTCCTATTTCTATCCGCAGCAGCGCTGCGATCGCAGTTCCGAGCATGCACGGCAGTTGCTCTGAATCCATGAGAAGAAATTTCTGCCATTTTCAGATCGCTGCTTCCGACATGTTCTTTGTAGTGCTTCTTTATAATGTCACCCTTAATTAAAAATGCCAACGCCTGTGAAATCAGATCTGATTCGTTTCCTAATTGCAAAGAAAGTTAATTTATCGGCAAGCGAGGATTACGGAAAAATGCTATGAGTGATTCAATGGTTAGAAGATGGATCAGACAGTTCAATGAAGGACGTGACCACGATGATGAACTAGGAACGATGTGGAAGCCCGTCTTTGGTAACTGATGAACTAGTTCACGCAATGGAAGTTTCAGAAAAACCGTAACTCTACAATTAGTGCTCTTGCTATGGAATTTCCGCAAATCTCACAATCACTAATTCATGAAATTACAGAAAAACTGATATTTTGGAAACTTTGCTCACGTTGGGTACACAAAATTCTAACTGAACACCAAAAACAACGAATAGGCAGTGCTTTAACACGCTACAGTGAAGACCGCGATTATTTTATTCCTCGGAGACACGTGGGATGAAACTTGGTTATCTTACGACACTCCTTAAAGTAAATGGAGAATCAAAGGGATGAGTACACATATCCTCCACAACGATAGTTAAACCTAAGCAGACCTTGACTCTGTAGTGATCACATTCTCACGTTCTTAATTAGTAACGGAAATGGCGTTTCCCCTTCTCAGCCCATCCGGGAAGGGTGAAATAAATCCCCACGCTCCGAGGTATGGACACAGTTCGGACAGGAAATGCATTCCAACCCTCTTTTTCTCTTAAGGGAAGCAGGCGTGAGGAAGAACGTTATAAACCAGTTGAGAAGAGTACAACGGACCCCAGGCACTTGGTACGTCTTGCGAAGTAGTAGAAATTTTATAAACACTTTCTTGAATTGAAGTCTTGATTCTGTTCTTCACTCTGAAAACTGATCACAAATCACAATAGTGGTCAAAACTGGGCCTTATGCGAGCATCAAAAGGCCAATATGCTTCTCCTTTGCATATGGTGCCTAAAAAGGGTACTGTCGAGTGGAGACCGGTCGGTGGTTTTCGTGCCCTTAATGCATAAACTTTTAAAGAACACTATCAAATTCCTTTCATAACCGATTTTACTTCAGAACTTTTATTTAATCATGTTGACCTCGTCAAAGCATATCAAATTCCGATTAATCCTGCAGACGTACTAAAAACTGCGATTTGCCCTCCCTTTGGTCTTTTTGAAAGTCTGTACATGCAATTTGGTCTTTGTAATGCGTCCTCAACTTTCCAACGCTTTATTGACGCGGAAACTCGAGACTTACCCTTTGTATACGAATTTGTTGATGATCTACTTAATTCATTTAGACATATTTTCCAAATTAAATGAATATTGATTATGTATAAATACAGAAAAAGGTGAGTTTGGTAAATCAACTATTGAATTCCTAGGATTTAAAGTATCTTGTAGCGGTATTGAACCCTTACCAGACAAAGTAAAATGTATTTCAGAAATTCCTCGATTCATTACTCTAACTCAGCTGCGCCGATATTTAGGACATTTTAATTTTTATCGTAAGTGTATTCCGAAAGCACAGCTCTGACATTCTAGCACCCTTAGTAAAATTCCTGGAAGGCCATAAAAACAAAAAGAAAAACTCGTTCTAGTGCAAATAACAAGGAGCAATTATTTGGGACGAACAAGCAAATATTTCTTTTGAAAATTCAAAACAAGCTGTTGCTAAAGCAACGCTTTTAAGACACTATCCCAGGAGCAGAGCTAAGTTTATGGGTAGATGCTTCAAACGTAGCAATGTTCCTTAATGCAAATGGCATATGGGAACCCATAGCCTTTTATTCAGTTAAGTTAAGCAAATCTCAAAGAAATTGGTTCACTTACGACCGCGAGTTATATGCTATATATTCCTCTGTAAAAAAATTTAGACACGTGTTAGAAGGTAGATCTTTTGTCACATTTAGTGACCAAAATCCCCTTAGCTATGCATTTAAACAGAATCCTGACAAATGCAGCCCTCGCCAACTACGTCACTTAGATTTCATTTCCCAATTTTCCACTGACATTCGTTACACAAAACTATCTGATAACACTGTAGCAGATGCACTCTCTCGCATTGAGATAGACGAAATATCTACTTCAGTACTAGACTTTAAAGAATTTGCCTCAGCTCAATCAAAAGATGAGGAACTGCAAAATCTTTTAACTGGGAATAATACTTCCTTAAAGTTAGAAAAACATTACTTTCCTCTTGAAAATATTAACCTTTATTGCGATCTTTCACAATCTACCCCTCGTCCATTCGTTCCAAAATGTATGCGCTGAGAAATATTTGAAAATACACTTTCTCACCCAGTTATTGATTGATTTAATTGCTTTAATCATGAAACGCTTCGTTTGGCCTGCCATGCACAAACATATTAAAGATTTGGTTCGCAGCTGTGTTAAATGCCAAAAAGCAAAGATAACTCAGCACACTAAATCTCGCATTGGCACTTTTGCCACACTGGATGCTCGGTTCGCACACATACATATTGATTTTATCGGACCTTTACCTC
>JAPDSC010036817.1:0-13508 GCA_026290005.1 Latrodectus geometricus
TATATATATATATATATATATATATATATATATATATAATTGTACATAATATCTATTTATATGAATATATCATTTTAATTTATATTCTATCACATAAAATATCGATACTTATTACAATATTAGCATATTTCAGAATTTGTGATCTATTGAAAATTGTATTTTTCGAATATTACCTCAAATATTTTGCTATTGCTTTTAATTTATAATTCTAATCCCACATGAAATGTTTCATGTCTCTCACTATTATTTTAAAGCGTCATGTTATTTGCAAGAATTGTTTGAATTAGTTTTTATTAAAAAAATGAATAAAAGAGTAAATATTTTGAAAAAAATATTTTCATAATATATAATATTATTATTGGAGTTAGAATATTACTTTTCCTTTTCCAGGTAAAATTATAGTATTTATATAAAATTTATGTATATTTTCACAATTTAATTAATTTTTAGTGGTAGTAAAAAATTAATAAAACTTTTATGAATAGAATGACTGAAATTTATGCTGCCATTTTCTTTATTTATGAACAAATTACATTATTTTCTAATATGACAAAACTTCCAGATTATTTAACTATCTTTAACTTTATAACTATGCTACATTTAATATTGAAATTTGTAATTTGACTATTTTTTATATTAAATTAAATATATTTGTTTAATTATTCTTCTATTAAAATTCCAACATTCATTTGGAATTTTTTTTTTATTTAGAACAAATAAAGAAAATTTTCCGAAAGAAATGCTTCTCATTTTTTCTTTTAAAATAATTAAAAATTCAATATGTTACGTTATTAAAAATTCATTTATTCATATTTATTTTTTAATGCATATGATTTTCAATTTACTAAATTAATCATGGAATTTGCGAAAAATTTTTTAATAAAATTTTTATTTAAATTTTGTTTATTTTTGTAAGAACATGCATAGCGTTAAATTATTAAAAAATACTAATGTTTCTCTTCCCAATTTTAACCATTTATGAAAAAGTAAATTACTCAGCAAAGTTTTTTGTATTCAGCATTTTGAATTATAAATATAAATTAAATTATCTCTTTTGAGATAAGTTTTTCAGTCAATTTTTAAAAGAAAAGAGATATTTTCTGTACTTCTTAAAGTTTCCAAGAATATTAAGCAAATGCTTAATACTCTTGGAGACTTCTATTAGCTAAATATTTGTTTAATATTAATTCAAATTTGATTCTATGTTGAATAAAACGCATAAAATAGTTATTAGAAAAATAATTCTAAAAAAGGAAAATAAATTACAATAAAAATATATGAACATTTAATATGTTTTAGTGATTGGAAATTATTGCAAAGAAAACATCTGTATCCGATAAAAATATAAAGAGCAATAATAAAATAATAAACGTTGATTTATTTTTAGTACTGTATTTATATTGATAATTTTATCGCGAATAATGTTTGTCAATCACAAATGTGACGTCACAAACATCAGCTTTGTAAGTCGAACGTCATATTCAATATTTTTCTGTAGAGAGAAGTTAAAAGGTTAGAATAGAATGTGTTAACAGACCTTATCATTGTTTAATGTTTGATAAGTTTAAGTAATTCGCGATCGAAGAGAGATCTTTTCTATTGTTTCTCAATTTTCACATGGGAAAACCTATACATTTATAGTCAAGACTTACATAATTATATTTCGCTGGAGTGATGTATTTAGTTTGGATAAAAAGGAGCTAACTGCACGAATAAATAAATAAATATCCGTGCTTTTTCCATGTTAATAATTTGATTTAAAGGATGAGTTAAAATAAATTTTCATGGCATTTTGGTGATGATTTACCCATAAATAGAAATTAAAATTTTACGTACATTGCTGTTTGTGTTTTCTTTAATTAAAGAAAATTATTTATCTATTAAAAACTCGTTAGGGAATTCATATTTAGGAACTACTTTAATATACCCCCTTAAATCGGAAATTTGGCGACTTTTTTTCTCGCCAAGCAAAATAACTGTTTTTGGCGCCTTTTTTCTTGCCAAGATGGATTCTCGCTGAATACAAATAATTAATGCATAAAAAACTTTAAGAAAAAACTCAAAAAAATGGTACAAAATACAAGAAAATACTAAATTTGGCAACAGCAAAAACCTAAAAGCAGAAAAAACCTAAATTGGCAACGCCAAAATAAGAAACAGCAACCCTAAAAAATTTGTAGGGAGTGCCAGATTTGGCACGTAATTGTTTTTGGAGGGGGGTATATCAAAGGAGTACCCATATTTATTTCGTTTTATAATCGTATAGCAGTCACATTGACAGTATTTGTGTGATATTTTATTTCGAAGCTCTTAATTATTATTTTCCAGACAGATATAATATTTTATTATTATCTTCCAGTAATTTTGTATGATTTTATACAATTTTTTTTATAAGATTTTGACAATGATTTTACGCACCTAAAAGTCCTTTCAACTTGAGCAGCATTATCACCGAATATCTGAAGATGTAAATTCATATCTGCGGACTTGGAGATGAGATCTGTTCGTTCGAAAAACATAATAACTTGATATTGGTGAACTGGAAGAAAACAAATTTTATTTATGTATAGAAAAATTAAACAGTTTATGAAATGTAACATTATAATTATTTCTGAAGCTTGTTAGTTATACATATTATAAAAATACGCGATTTAATAACTAATCTGAAATATACTCAAAAATTAAATTTAATAACTAAAATAATTTAATTTGGTTTAAATCTCTAAAATTATTATATATTTTAAATTTACATTATTTTATGTATCTTAATCATACAACAATTATAACTTTTTAGATTGTAATTAGAAATACGAACTGGAATGCTTAAAAATTGTTTCGAATTTTGATCATAAATTACTGTTTCCAACAAAAAACAAAACATATAAATCTGTCTTATCTTAACAACCTAAATATAAACCTAAATATAACCTAAATATAAATTATTCAGATGCTTTCAAGTATATTAACTATAACTGCGTACATTGTACATTCTAATTTATTTTTCATGAAGAGATTTCGAAATATATCCAAGAGCTGAATGAAAAACTATTATACTAGTTTTCTTATGAATTGCTTAATCTCTTCTAATCATTTGATTAAAACTTTAAAATTATTTTTCATCTATTCTGCCATTGATCCTACAGTTTATTAAAGGTTGAAAGTATTAAACATTTGGATTAATGATAACGATGAAATAATACTTATTTCATCGTTATCAGAACAATCTTGTTGTTCTTATTGCTTAATGTCCAATTAAAATATGCGCTAAAAACGATAGGGTTTTTAAAATATAGGAAATATAAAATCCTTATTAATTAGAAATTATCAACCCTATTACAAAGAATTAATAAAATTTTTATATTAAAATCTCTAAGAAAAAAAACCCTCATATATCTATATATAAGAGACTCTTTAATATATGAAAAAAGAGAAAAGGGTGGAATTACTATGAAATAATCAAGTATTTGCAATGTCAAAATTTTCATGTAGAAGCGACATTATGGAGTCACGATGCGCTTTTTGATACCAGGTGTTAAAATAAGGACTCAACTTTAATGAAATATTCCGTAATAGGTATAAGGGAAATAACATCATACAGAATTATTACAACATTTTTGAGTTTACTGTGTAGCTTTATTGTTTTACCCTTTGTCTTTTAATGTTTATTTTACTAACTTTTAAATCCTGATTTTTTTTCTTAATTTTATTTCGAATAGTACTAATTAAAATGGCACTGAAATAATAACTTTTCACTAAAATCGAAGAAGGAATTTGAATTCAGAACCTTTCATAGGCGGAACTTTATTGCAGTTTCATAACACTCAACTAGGATTTAGTACCTCATCAAGCCTGAAGAAAACTGAAAAATTTGAAAATGTCTGAACCAGATAAACACATGTAATTTAATCAGTTTTTTACTAATAAGCAAGGCCGCGGTGGCCTGATTTGTTCGGGCGTTCGCTTTTGTTATCGGAAAGTATTGAGTTGGAATCCCGATCTAACCGATGATCCGCTACGTTCGCTATTTAGGGTTGGAGCACGTTAAATGTATCGTACTCGCAATGTCCTCCATGTGAAATGATACTTCTTGGGCTAGCAGACTATGTCTATGGTCTTTTGCTTGCTCCCTGCTTCGAGATCATGAAGACCCACCCACTTGTGGTGCAATGATGGAACACCCACTGGATGCTATAAGTAGGCATCACTTAAATCCCATTTAGTACCGAAAGATGGAAATCCTAGAAGTAGCCGGGCATTAGAAATAAAAGATACTAATAAGAAATGTTAATGATTTCATATGCATAAATATAAATGATTTCCAGAAAACATGCATTCTTGTTAATAAATACATGTTTGTAATAAAAGAGTATCTCATTCGAAAAATATCATCCGAGAAATTAGCATAATGTTATTATGGTGTTCGGAAAGTAATTTTTTCCCGCCAACAGAGAACTTAATTGTATTTTTTACAGCCAACTTCACACCTATAATCATTATATATTTTAACAAAATATATACTGATATTTGATTATATATTTTGATAACTGATCTCATACAAGTTTCTTAAAATCTAGTGAATAATGTGGGCGTATTCAACATCCATCAATCAAGATCTTGTGAATACGCCCTCCATATTCACTTGATCTGACATCTTTTGATTATTATTTCTTCTGTTTCGACAAAATTATATAGACCATTAAATCCTTGTTTCAAATGAGATGGTCAAAAATCACCTGGATCCTTTTTTTAACAGCAAAAACCAAACATTTTATGATCGTGCAATCGTACCACTGCCAGAAAGTTACAAAAGGTATTGGACCAAAAAAAGGACAAAGTAAAATTCAACGAAATATTTATTTGCTATAAGATTGTTTTTTTGTTTTCATAAAAGTTTTTATTTGAACAATTTAATATCTATTCATCAATAGCCAACAATAACATAAAATTAGAGTGGAATTGTTATTTTTGTTCTAATGAATTTTATATTATTGATGTTCTAAAATTATATCAAATAGATCATAAATAATATGAGTGAGCACTGACATATTTTCCGGTACATAGACTAGAGTTGGGCTCTACCGGTTAGATGGGAGCTACTGGAAGGGAATCTTCGTGATTCAAAAAAGGGAATGAGTAGAAGAACTCCAATACTACTTTTTTGTCTTGCTTGCTCTCATAAATATTACTTCACTTGAAAGAAATTGCGATCACATGATTTTTTTACGTGTCCCAGCAAACTTTGGAGTTTGACAGAACTCCAGTTAATTCAGGATCTGAACTTAGTGCTTTCCAACAATGAAAATGAGGCTCTAATCAATCATAAACAGCTCTCGTAGCTTGTTATGCTCTTGTAATTAACATTACAAGTTTGCATATAAGAGTTACATGCTTTTGTATGTAAACTTGCAAACTCTCGTCGGCAACGTAGGTAAAGATTTAAGATACTGTGTTAGCATTTACAAAGCAAAAAGAATCGTTGTTGTTGTGTTGTTAATGATGACACTTGGCAACACCAAACCCGCCCGTCAAGAGACTAGGTAAATGAAGTCAGAGAGAGAGCGTCTTCCGTTTTTGAATTGAGCACCCTCATACGAAGGTGGAAGTACGACTATTTGGCTTATAGATGGCAGCACCATCTAAATCTTCCAATTTAGAGATTGAAACCAGTGAAGACCCATAGCTTGGCTCCAACCACCCCCAGAGGTATTAATTTGTAATGGGAACATGGAAGACATTGCGACCCGACAGATTTTACGTGCCCAAGTCACCATTAGTGAACACGACGGATCTTTGGTTAAGCCGAGATTCAAACTCACCGCCTTTTGGTAAATAGAACGACGCCCTAACCAACCAGGTCACCGCGGCCTAAAATCGTAAAACTCTCTGACATTTTTTAGTTTTGTTTGTCTGTGCGTAGGCATGGGACTTCAGAATAACACAAACTCAAGATTTCTTCATCAAATACATATGAATCTCATGTTTTTTATAAGTAATGATTGTATAAATAAGTTGACCCAATATTATATAAGCATCTTTAAGTCAATCTTATCAACTTATATATCTTTAATATTGGGACACATATTTAATGATGGAACTTTTCAATAGTTTTACGTTTTGAAATAATATTTCAAAACAACATTTGCTTGAAAAGATAAACATTTTGCGAGTGATTGCCTAGTGATTCTTTATCGACGTCATCACTACAATCAGACGTAGCTCAGTATTATTATTACGACACTCAGTAAACAACATTTAATTGTACTTACGACAGTATGGTCTTTCTAATCCCACTTGAAGAAAATATCGAGCTCGCTGTAGTCGCCTACGTGAGCTGTACATTCCCATTATGGCACAACTCTCACCATTCTCGCCGCAATTGCACCTGCCCGCCAGAAATTCATCCCAGCTGGGACATTCTACTCCTACGAAGAGACACTGATTTTGGTTGAAAGAAAAAATGAAGAACTCTTCAGATCTGACGTGGCGGCAGTTGATGGGGTTTGCCAAGGCTAAAAAGAAGAATAATCAAAATTTAAAAAAAAAAATTAAAGAATTAGGGTGATAAGATTATAAGAATTGTGGTAAGTGATTACAGAAATGTAAAAGATATTTCCTCTAATTATTATACAATAAATTATTACCATACCAATAGAGCATAGTTATTGCTGCTTATTTATAAATTGCATAAAATAGTTATTCACGTACAAGTCTCATAAATAATTTCAGTTTATTATATACAAGGTATATAACAGATATATAATTCCCTATGACATAATTTAATACTTTTCATACAATTTAAGAATATTTTTATATTTTAATTTAATAGTAGAATAAAATATGGCAGTATGCATAATTGTTAAAGAAGTATCTTAATGAAATATGTCACTTTAAGGGTACACAAAACTTGATCCTTTAAGTCGCTAATGAATATTTGAACTATGTGTTTGTATAATGAGTTTACTAATTATCATTGGTAAACAGGAGATGAACAAAGTTTGGCGGGACTCTCCTGGACAGAGACATGCAAAAAGCATGATTTTCAACTCATCTGAGAAAATTGCATCTGAAATTCTTAGACTCCCAAGATTGAAGATTCAAGCAATTGTAGGCTTCCTTACTGGGCACTATCATTTCAGGAAACACCTTCATACAATGGGGCTTTTTAAACAAGAACCAATTTGTAGGAAACGCCACGCAGGGGTAGAATCAGCTCATCATATCCTATATGAGTGTGATGCTCTTGGCCTTACAAGATTCACTACTCTAGGTAATCCATATCCTAAAGAGTTACACCTAAACTCCATTGAGGGCCTATCAGACTTTATAAACAAAGTAGGTGACCCAAGACAATGGAACTAGGAAAAAATTGGGCTTGGAGCATGGTACAAAATGCAACAATGCAGAGGTGCCACATATCTGACAAGCTCAAGAGAAGAAGAAGAAGAAATATCATTGGTATTTATGTTTACATTTAATTATAGTTAATTGAAATTTACTTAAATGATTCAATATGGGTAATTTGTTAATGGAGGTAAAGCTTGTATTTACTCCATTACATACTAATATATTATGTTAAATATTGTATATTTTTTATGGCTATATATAACGAGTATTTTTATGGGTTATCGAAAATTTAGAATTCCCATTTTTATTCCTGCTAGTTTATTTATAAATTACAGAAAACATTCACTCAGTGTCTCAAAATAACAAGTATAAAAATGCATAGTTTGAATTATTTTCTTAACTGAAAGAAAAAAATATGGATTCTCTTAAAAATTAGCAAATTTAAAAAGATCTAACTATCAACTTGTAATTCATCATTTATTATTAAATATTAAGTTAGATATCTAAAATTGGTTTATTTGATAAAAATTTTAGTTTTATAAGCAATGAAAAGAAAGATGCAATACCTTCGTTAGGAAATACAGGTCCAGGTGTCAGCAATTTTCTTAAAAATGTTAATTTACATCCTTGTGGTCTGCCACCAGCAGGCCAAAAGTTGGTATGCCCACGATCTTCAATTGTACCAAGACCTGAAATTAACTAATCATGTTTTAAGTGTAGCATAATATTTTTCATGATTTGTTTAATTATTTACTTTGATTGGTTAAGAAATACTGGTAATTTTAGTTAATCAGATTAGGTATTCAGAGTTTTTTTATTCAATTACTTTGATCAAACATCATTAAATATTTAACAGATTAAAGAATATTTTAGAGGAATATAATCTGCTTTCGGGTGCCCCACGCCTCCTCATGTAAAATTTCCCTTTATTTAAGATTTTTCCCATGTGGAAATGCAACATCACGCATTTTATCCCTGAATATCTACTTTCCTGCATTAACTTATCCTTCATACTGCATTATTAACCTGCATAGAACTTAATAAAGAGGATTTGTTTCACTTCTTGTTTTGGACTTTTTGTTAGTTCATGGTTTCATGAGTCTGGCTTAATCTGTTGGGTAACTAGATAAGATAAGAAACAAAAACAAGGAATAGTATTTACATAAATAGCATCTCACATTTTTTTAATATGTATTTTAAACTACATATAATTCAAAATACATAATTAGCGAAATTAAACATTTGGTACTCAAAAGACCATGGAAACCGTTCTTCTAGTTCGATACAAAAAATATTTGATCAGGCATTCATCATTGTATCGAAAGTGGGTTGATCTTCGTAACTTAGAAGCAGGTACCAAGTAGAAGACCCCGAGATTCGGCTTGCCATTCCCTGGTTGGTTAGGGTGTCGTTATTGTTACCAAGAGGTAGTGAGATCGAATCCCGGCTTATCTGAAGATCCATCGTGTTTACTAATGGCAACTAGGGCACGTAAAATATGTCGTGGTCGCATGTCTCCCATGTTTCCATTCCAAATTAATACCTCTTGGAATGTTAGGAGCCAGGCTTTGGGTCTTCACTGGAAGATTCAGGTGGTGCTGCCATCTATGTGCAAAAAGTCGTACTTCCACCTTCGAATGAGGGTGCTCTATTAAAAAAAACGGAAGACACTCCCTCTCTGACTTCATTTGCATAGTCTGTGTGACGGGCGGGCTTGGCGTCGCCAAGTGTCATTAACAGCAACAACAGAATCTTACATAGGAATATAACATAGGAAGTATAAAATTGAATTCCAGTTAGGGTAAAAATAGTCTATTTAGTTCAATTATGGAAAGATGCTATTTTAACAGCAATTAATTTTTCTTTTCATTTGCATTTATTAGGAACCATGTTCATATTTTTTGCTGTTTTAAATAAAATTACATCAGTTAGCGCTTGCTCTTTTACGAATTTTTAATCTACAAATACTATAGTTTTACGAACTAGTATCTGGTCTTTAACATGCTTCCTTAGATGCAAAAATAATCTCTGGCTTCCTATATCTAAATTGAAAGACCCAGATGGTGCTGCCATCTATGCTCGTAAGTCGTACTTCTACTCTAATTAGGGGTGCTCTGTTCAAAAACGAAAGACGCTCTTTTTGATTTCATTCGCTCAGTCTATGATGGTACGGGTTTGATTTTACCAAATACCATAAGTAACAACAATAACAACAAAATATAATAGTTGAGTCTCGGATAATAATTTAATAAAAGTTTTAAAGATGAAATAAGAACCTTAAGTTATAAGTACTAATCATTTATAACACAATTCAGTTGTCCTTCAATTTGAACCATAAATAGAGAGATAGGGGGGGGGGGAAGAATAATCAAAGGAAAATATTATTACAAACTATTTTATGCAGATTAAAGATCATCAAGTATAGGTTTTAATTTATTTATTCTTTGTGATGAATAATAAAATATTAAATAATCACTTTTAAAGTAGAATGTATTTAGTTAGAGTTTAACAAGGTGAATTTAAATTGGTTACATAAAAGAACTTGATATTGCAATAGTAAAGCAGTATTTTACCAAATAAGATAAACGCAGCCGGATTCGAGTGTATTACATCAACGTATGTAGCATCTGTATCATCTAACACAACTCTGTTTGTAACAAATTGAAAGTAAAATCCTGCCGGATCTAAACCTGTTAAAAAATAATAATGAAATTAAAAAATATATATTACCTGAAATATATTAATTAAAAATATATATCTTCTAAATTACCATGTAAATTTTTTTTTATCAACTTATCATCATGTCTTGAAATCTATTATTTTGAAACCTTAAATGAAAGTTACTATCAAGATAAAATTAAATAAGCATCAACGTGTTATAAAATAAAATCAATTAGTATCAATAAAAATAGCTTTATTTATTTGGAATATAAGACTAATTAACTTACCGTTAAACATCAGCAAAGCATTTTTTTTTTAATATTTTAAAATAGAATAATTGCTTTAATTTTTACACATTTGCGAGCATTGGTAAATATTTATTTGTAATTTACGGAATTTTGATAGGTATCTAAAATACTATCTATTTCTTTGATCACTGAATTAAATTTCAAAGTTGTCAACAGAAAGAGTCAAATAATTAATAAAAATAAGCAATAGTTCTTTAAAGTAGATGTACATCAAAGATAAACTTTATCAATCCGCTGCTTTGCTAGTAATAAGATGTAGTGCTATAGTAACCATGCTATACGCGCTTATCGAACCATAGAATAGTTCTTTTAATACGTATTCAATATTGGAAAAGAAAGAGTGTAAAATATATTCTGAGGAAAGGCTCGGATTTACTGTACGGTCGCGTTTGGTGCGATTTTCCAAATTTGGCGATAAATAACATTTGCTGGCAACCCAACCAATACTGACCAATAACAGATGAGGGATTCCGAAAAATGAAAAATGAGGGATTCCGATAAAACGAGAACCGACCAATGAAAAATGGAATATTCTGTTCATTTTCAGACCTTGCAAGTCCATATTGGCGAAGTTGGCGAGATGTTTGGTAATTTTTTGAAAATGTCGCCAAGAGCGACCGTACTGTAAATTTTTACCCTGAGGAAAATATTAAGAGGTCTGAAACTTTTGAGTTTGAAAACAGAAATATTAGAAAATCAATCATGAGACATTAAACTTGTGTAAGAGGTACTACTCTAACTCTCATGACATAGCAACATGAAATGATATAGTTGTGTCATATAATATGTGTATTTAACTTCGAATGAAACCATTTTCATCTTAGATTGAGATGATTTACATTTACTACAGAAACAAACAAATGTTTGCAAATAGTTCAATAGGACTTTTAATTTCGTTTACCATAGACTGGACTCACATGATAGATTTGACAGATTACAATGGAAGATTCATTGATATTGAACTCTGGCATGTTTAAATGAAAGAACTTACCATATCTCAATCATGTATCAAATTTGTTAATTTAAAAACCATAATCCTATAATACATTTCATTCTCAATAAGAATTTATAAACTTCTTAGGAACATCTAAAAGAAATTGTTTTTTATTACTTACTTTGTGGAAATTAACTGTAGAAACAACTTCTAAAGTTTAGATATTATTACTAGGAAAGACTTAATTGAGAATGACGATTATTACATACATATTATTTCCCATTAAAGTAAAAGTAACATCATAATCTTAATTAAACTAACTGACCTGTTATTCTTCCCAGGTTTCCAAGAATTTCTCCCGCATATCCGGCTATTTCAGCTCCTAAGCTGTGGCCAATAATGTGAATTTTTTTCAAATCGCAATTTAATTTTTCCTACAAAAGTTTATCAATAATTTTATTGAGAAACAATAGGGATTTTTTTTAATATTTTTTTATATTCTCCAATTCAACAATTCTATTTTACAATTCTCTGTGGGAAATGTAGTTTTTTTATTCCGTAGAGTTTCTATTGGTTATAAGAAAACACATAAAGCTTTTATACTTTTATTTGCTAATAATTTGGAATGAATAAGTCATTTCAGAATTCAAAAAATCATTTTGAACGAATAAGTGTAAAAATTAATATATTGTTAATGAAATTTTATAATAAATAGTGTCCTGTAATAAAGAATTTTTAGCAACTTTATATTTTAAATTTTTTTTTAATCTTCACTATTTTTACATAATTTTAAAATTCCTAAATTGTGTACTTTTAATAAAAAAAATTGATAAAATTTACAAATGGATTCAATAAATTACTGTAAATCATTAAATATATACTGTAAAGTATTTCCTGCCCTTAATAATGTATAGTATATTAGAACTATACATTATTAAGTATAGTATATTAGTATTAAAACAAAAAATCGTAGAGCATGTTTGAAGAAATACAGTAATCTGAAGTATTTTTCCCATAAATTTTATTTGTGCCAATATGATGATTTATACTAAACTAAATTCTGCAGCATGACAGCCCATCGAGGCTTAGGCCTACAGAGCCCATATCTGTTTTCTTGATCAAGGGCTCTGGGATATAAGCACATGTTCCGGCTAGGTGGTCAGCCTAACGTGGAACTCCCAATGTATGTTACTGTGCGTATGATCTATAATTTAATGAAAATAATAAACTGGGAAATGATAAATGGAAGAAATTTTATATATACAACTCTGTTTGAAACACCAGGTTTAGTTGTCAAACCAGAATAATTGACAAGGCAATTTTTTTCAGTATTTTTTATATTCATTATTGGCAAAGTTTCATCGTGATATTATAAAACACACAATTTCTTTTCATGTACACAAAAAAAGAGCCATCGCATATTTTGAAAAGCTCTGATATGAGCTAATACTAGTTTTTGAATTAATTATAAGTTAAATGTTTGTAAGTAATTTTAGAAAAAAATAGTGATTTTAAGTTTGTACTCTCTATTAAAAGTCTTTATATTCGCATTAGTAATTTATTCATTTAACTTCGTTTTTTATGCAAAATTCCAGGGAAATAGAATTTTTCTTCTAAATGTGTACAAATACTTATGTCGATGATTTAGTCATAATCGCAAGGACAAAAAACGCCCTTATAGAAGCTTTCAGCTCGCTCAAGATATCTGCAGAAAAAATGCATCTTAACATTAATGTGGAAGAAAAATCCATTATTTTTACGTGAACTTTATGTAACTTCTTTTGGATTCACTTTGTAAAAAGGTTTAAAACAGCTTTCATGTAGATTTTTAGGTCTTGCACGTTATGACTGCTGACATGCGGTTAACTTCGATCATTTTTGATATTTTATAGACATTTTCGACGATGCTGTATCCACATGCGAGGTGCATCTCTAACATCAAAAATACCCGAACGGAATCGACGAAACAAAAATTGTACGTAACTGGTTGTTACAGTTTTATATAGGACGATAAACACCTTTCACAATTTTAGCCACCCGGCTATCTTTTTCGCCATTACAAGAGAAAAACGAAAATGTATCGAATTTTCTGTTTGTTATCTTCCATTTTTAAAACCTTGTACTCGCTACTGAATTAATCAAACAAAAAACCGCAAGAGGATATTTTAGTGTCAAATGTCACCTTTCCAACGAGCATAAATCTGAAATTGTTTGATAGATACCTCACGAGATATCGATCACTACAGACGTCTACCGAAAAA
>JAPDSC010036817.1:15283-26362 GCA_026290005.1 Latrodectus geometricus
ATATATATATATATATATATATATATATATATATATATATATATATACAGGGTGCTTCAAAAAATGTATACACACTTTAAACTATTGCAGTTTTCCCGCTCTACAAGGCTAATGTTATATTTCTTCGCCAGGTGCCAGCATAATCGTCCCTCTATGTTATATTATCAGTTGGAATTTGTAATATCAACATGGGGGACGTACGTTTGAGTTTTGAAGAACGTAAGCAGGTTATTAAGTGGTACTGGAAGTTTGAGAATGTAAATGAAGTTCAAAGACAGTGGAGAAGGGAGTATGATACAGAACCACCTTCAAGATTAACAATTACACGCATACGAGACAAATTCGAAGTTCATGGAACAGTATGTGATATGTACAGAATCAGTGGTGACTCGTACTCAGAATTGCATTGATGCTGCAGGTCACCAATTTGAACAGTATTAACATTTGTTATTTATGTTTCATTTACATTGGACTTTCAGCTTTCTATTTTCCTGAAATTTAACTTTTAACTTTGAAATTTAACTTTGTTTAACGGTAAATAAATTTTCTATGGAAGTTCAAAGTGTGTATACATTTTTTTGAAGCACCCTGTATATATATATATATTTATATATATAAAGTATACTGGTAATGTAATTCAAGTTTCATCATTTAGAAAACTCATAATTTTTTGGTATATTCAAATGATAAACAATTAAAAAAAAATTCTTATTGCTTTGTTGATGCATAATAAAACATTTTTCAAGAAATGTTTTGATTTACATAAAAGAAACTACCTTATTCTCAGAATTTTTGAGAGATATCTTTCACATCATTGAGAAAAGCAACGATGTGAAAGTTATACTTCCAAGACTCTCTGATAATGAAGTAGTTTCTTTTATTTACCACAAATCACTTCTTGAAGAATTTTTTACTACACAGCATTTTAAAATTTGAAATTACTGATTTGTCAATGAGTTACAGTAAAGGTCTTATGTTGAAAATCAAGAATCAGATATCGATAAATTTAAATTCCTCAATGAGCTCCTGTGCAAGACATGAAAGTTATTCAAAAGCCTTATTGGAGCAAGTTAGAAACAGAATGGCAAAATTTTCTCAAGAACTTTTTTTTTTTCAAATGGATCAAATACTATCTCAATCTAGCTTGTAAAAGGGTCACGTGTGACATAAGACTTTTTGTAGTTCTCCGCATGTGACAACTTTTTCTTTTAAAATCTTTGAATTTCCTTTGTTCAAATAAATTCTTATTTTTTAAAATTACACATATCAGATTGTAAGTTATTAACTTTAAGTTGCTGAGAATTTATAATTCTATTATTTTTTCCCAATGGAGCATAAAATATATTATATAAAATATGAAATTTAAATTTTAGTGAAATGTTTTGTGTTCCATTAAGAAATTTTTTCATTTGTTATAAAACTTAAGTTTTACACAAACCTTGTTATTTACAAGTATAACTTGTAAATAACAAGGTTCATAACAAGGTTAAATAACAAGGTTAATAACAAGGTAAAATTTTAAGTATAACTTAAAATTTATCATGTAACATGAGACATACGTAAATGTACTTTTAAAACAGCTTATTTTGCTTAAAATTTAAAAATAATTTAAAATTAGAAAAGTGTATGGATTCAAGACATTCATTAGTACTAAATTTTAAAATTAAAGAAAGTATTTGTCGGTGTTCTGACCTTATTAATCTAAATAGCAGTGGCATGTTTCTGTGCACCTGTTAAACGTGGTTTGACTGCATATAAAAATTGAATTTTTACTTGAGCAAAAATGTTTAGGTTTTGATATTGAATGAATCACTTAAAATGTGACTGAATGTGGATTAATGTGTAGGTGAGCAGACTTTTAAATGTTGTCTGGAATGAAATATGTTTAGACAAGTGTTGTTAATTTTATATCAAAAAGAATGATAAAAGAACAGGGAAAGATAAAAATACTGTATACACTTTAATACCTAAATATATATATTAATGAAAATTTAAACACAATTTTTGAAATGGGCCAAATTTTGGACATTTTCCAAAATTATTAATATATTTGCGACAAATGTGAAATGATTATATTACAATGAACATCATTATCAATTACAAGAAGAACGCGAATTAGACATTGCTCATATGAATCTAATCTAACCCTTATACTGCAACAAGTTAAACATAACGCTAAAATAATAAGAACTAAACAATAGGCAAATTACCAAAGTTTAAGAAACTATCTATGTTTAACCTGAAATATATAAAGAAATGTTCTCATAACTGAATAGCTTTTATACTACAAAACTGAATAATAAAGAAAATATCCTACCACTACATATTAGCGTTTATAGTTAAAAGTAGTATGTAACACTTTTACATTTAAAAAAGTGTTGTACAGAACATCATTTGAAATTAGTTGTCTCTAGAATTTTTGCAATAAAATTAATTAAATAAATAGTGAATTGATTTAACTTGTCCTATTTTTATCTGCAATATTAAAAGAATAATACTCACAAAATACAAAGATGACGAGTAAGTTCCAGAAGCTAATCCATGAATTATGATTCTCGTCCATTTGGATGCGTTGAAGTGGGATTCACCAATGGCGGAAAGGTCTGTTGGCGAAAATGAAAATGGATTGTTTTTGTTTCTACGCGTGAAAATTAAGTAGACAGTCCTGATAACTTCTGGAGGTAAAGGAGGCAAACTTAATAAGCGGAAAGGAATATTGAAAAATGGAGGTCCAGTGTAAAAGCATCCCACTTCTTTGTAACATACCGTTTTGAAACCTATAAACAATAAAAAGTATAATATTTTTAACTTTGCCAAAATTTAGTAAATTTGACGAATTTGGGAACTTATTTTTAAAAGTCTTATTTATTTCAATTGCATTTCTAAAATATTGAGTATAATAGAAAATTAATTTTCATATTTGTAGCATGAATTCAAAAGGTAATCAAGTATTACAAGAAATTAAATCCTGGTGTTGAATCAGACAACAGTTAATTGCTTTTTTTATCAATTGCTCAATCATTTTTTAAATGAAAAGATCTTTTGCTCTAGAACAGTGATTCTCAAAGTGGTCTATATTGACCCCTAGGAATCTATGACAACCTGCAAGAGGTCTACGTCAGTGAAAAAAAATTTGGGGGTCCATGAAATGAAAATGGAAGTCCACGATAGTGGATCTGAACACATACACTGATAGTACCTATTTACTTACATCATACTATCTTATAATATCAAAACATATACATTATTTATAAAAGTACCTATGAAGTAAAAAATTTATTATGTATGTTTATAAAATTGTGTAAGTTGTAGGATGTTGGTATTCGCTTTGTGGTCGCAATACATTTTGAGCTTGTAAAAACCTGAGAGACGCAGTCTCAGAGCTTCACTACCTTGCACTGACTTGTTCAATTCGTCACTCTATAAATACGAATGTGGGACAAATACGTTTATCTTTATTTATCTTTATTTTATGTTTATATCTTTTTATATGTTTATATCTTTTTATATGTTTATATCTCGATATCTTTATTTTATGTTTATTTAATGTTACGTATATTTTACATAACAGATACAAAATTTTATTTTAAGTAGTTTTAATTTAAATTCAATTAATAAGTGTATAAATTAACATGTGTTTTTACTTTAAGTTTTTAACACTAAACTTCACTACAGTTAGAAATTTACATGAAAACAATATCAGGTAAGTAGGGGGTCTACCCAACACGGAAAAACATGGCAAGGGGGCCAAGACACAAAAAAGTTTGGGGAACTCTGCTCTAGAACATTAATTGCATAGAACATATTATCACTATACATACCAAATTTCTCAATACACCACATTTAACATTATAATATGGCATGAGCTCCGTCTCTAGATTTTAATGAATCACAAACTGCCTCAGCGAAACTGTTCACCAATTATATAACAATGGATGATTTTTTCCCTGGTCCCTCAAAAACTTAGGATCCCTAATCTTTGTCAGTTTCTTAGATTTAAAGGACCATAATTATGATTAATAAGCGGTCTATATTAGCAATAAGAAAACATAAAATAGAAATAAATAAAATTTTTAGAAATTAGATTTGAATTGCATGATATGGTCGTATTAGTTGTTCTATAATCTAACAGAAAAAAATTTTTATATAATGATTTATTCTTGGATAAAAATTCATCATAAAATTGGTAATCCTAGATTTTTGAATATTCTCCGATTTGCATAAGCTTTAAAAATGAAACAATCGCTAAACAATTGATTACTGTACTCCCTGAACTTAGAAAAATTGTTTTTTTAAAAAATCATAAATTTGAAATAGATTATAATTATACGTCATAAATATTCCATAATCCTTATGAAAGCAATATTTTATAATGTTTCTCATCATGAAATCAGATGCTGTTTAAGTGTTGTTGTTGCAACTGCATACTTTCCAATATCTAGCCCTAAGTAAGGCTCTAATAGTTAGTGGAAGTAGCTGGGTAAGATTCTTCGTAATTTGTAAGCAGAAGGTTCCCTATTACTTGACCTACCACACCATTTCACTTGAAGGATTGTGATCACGACTTGTTTAATGTTCCTCAGCCCACTGTAGCGAACATGATGGATATTTTAAGCCAGAATTTGACTCACTACCTTCTCATAATTAGAACGACGCCAACCACCGCGGCTTTTGCTGTTGAAGAATGATAAATGTTTATTCCAAAACCACCTTGTGAATAATTATAAACTTCTTTAAGCTCTAAAGTCTCCTTGTAACTGTGGTGTGCTAAACCAATTTACTAATATGGTTTAAAGTTCCACTTAGCAGTAAATAATTTAAATATTTGGCTTTTAGCAGAAAATATGTCAGAGTTAGGAAATAGTGTTCAGAAATAAAGATTTTTAATTTTATCACATCTTAATTATACATGTTTGAAAATAGTTATTAATGCAAAAAGAAACAATATAAAATATACAATTATTTCAATAACGATAAAAAATTAACATCTATTCCGTATTTTTTAAACATATTTATTACAAAAAATAAACAATATGAAATAGTATTTCTTCATTATAGTTCAATAAAAAATAAAATTTTAATGAGAACCTTGTTCCTGTACCAAATTCCAATCAATGTTGAGTTATTAAATAGAACTGTTCATGGAAAAGTAACAACGTGCCAATGAAATACACGCCGCGTGTCAAATCTGACGTGCGCAACATAGCTTTCCGACTCCTACTCTAAAGTATAAATACAACCAAGTATCGAAAAAATAGTTTTAGAGGGGATAAGATTCTAAAGTAAAATTTAACACTTTTATTTATCAAAGCTCAACAAAGAGGACTCGCTAATGTTTTTACCAATCCGCATCATAAGATATCATAATCAGAAAATTTGCATCTAAAGAATGGTAGTTGAAGTGTTAATGTGTGTGTGTGAATGTGTTTATAATTATTTTATACAGATATATTTCTGTATGAACAGTATGTGCTTCTCAAAGTAAATTCACCAGTATTTGTATCCTAAATAAGTATTTTCTTATACACTTATTTCGTATGGATTCATTTTAGAGGTTTTTTTCTTTTTTTTTTCTTCAAACAAATTAATGTTAAAAAACTAACATTAAAAAGTGTCTCACAAACATTAAGATCTAATACCACGCGTAACACATTGAATATAACATCCAAATATAAAAATATTATGCGCAAGGAAATTGCGTAAATATGATAAAATAAAACATGAGAAGTAATGTAAATAAATAATAAAATGACAGATGCTTATAAGTAGTACATGTTGTTTAATATTTTATTGGTATTTTTTTTATTTTTTATCTTATTGTATTTGTATAAGAAGGAATGTAATAAAAGTTTTTCAAACTTTAACTTTCACGCGCTTAAATTCCATTGAATATTTTTAAAATTTGCTTATTGCAAGCTTAGATTTGCGACGTAAAAATGCAATAATATATTTATATTACCTTCTTATCTGAATCAATAAATTTTGTAAAATTCTATAGCTAATATTTTTTGAACAAATATGAATAGCACTTAAATCAAATGAAGAATAATATAAAATAGCGCTTTCAAATATGGCAACATACGATTTATTTCCAATTACATGCTTTTAAGCATTTCTATATTTATTTTTAATATTACTTTTTCGATTCACTATACTTTCTTAACATTATAACAGAATTTGTTTTTAAAAATTACGGTAAAAAGTTTGATAAATTACAGAAAGTGATAAAATTTAAAAATATGCATTTGTACATACTTCTCTTTCTCCTTATTTCACTTGTTCCATTCATTTGTATAATTCTATCAGTGCAGCAAAATTCGAAGAAACACAAAACAATTAACGTAGTTTCCTTCAGTAGCATTTGGAAATTTAACTAACGTCAAAATGGGAATATTAAGTTGAAAATTATAACTACTAAATACTGATAGTAAAACAAAAGAATTTCTTGCGATACTAACTATAAGAGCTATGATGAAATATTTTTGATAGTTTTAGAAATGAATTCTATCTAACTTAAAAAACTATTGAAGAATGATAATTCCTTCCTTTTAAGGAATGCTTACATTTTTTCCTCATTTTGTTTTGTTAACCATTACCCATGGGCCTTTTAACTATTCAGCTGGAACGAAATTCATTCATCAAGGGATTATTACAACTATAATTTTACAACTTCAGAAGGTCCTATTGTCAGTCTATTCACCCAAGAGAATCAATGAAATGAAAGAGATTATATTTATGTGAATTAAGCTTATAAAACAGCTTAATAGGAGACAAATATCGAGATAATTGTAGAGGTATAGAATATTTTACACTTGTAAAAATAAATACGGAAACGTTACTAATTTTGTGTACGATTAAACCTCAATTTTGACTAATAATTTTGAAATTTGTAAAGCTAAATAAAGATTTGCTTTACATCTTATTTTTCATTAAAATTATTATTATTTCTATTAACAAATTAATTAAATTTTTTCATTATTCATCATAAGAATTGTTTTAATAGATCAATGTAAAATTAAATAGATAGATTTATTAATTTATTTATTTTATCGTAATAAAAGTTTAATTAAATTCATTCATAAACATTTCAAATGCATAGGATTTATAAGAATTCAAATATTTTAGAGCCTTAAATAACTAGATACAATTATTTTTAATTTGATTACTATTATATTAAAATTAAATCAATATCTCCTCATGATATTTTTTTAAAAATTTCAGAAGTATTTCAGATAATAAATCGATGCATCGACGGTAGAGTTTTATCTCACAAAAGTAGATTATAAAATAAGTTGTAAGAAAGGAAACGCACGCATACACACAATTACAGTTTATACTTTTCCCAAATGAATAAAATGATAGTTAAAATAATCAAAATATTTATCATTAAATATTTTAAATTACATATGGCAATAAAAGCTAATTAATATAACTTGAAAGAACAAAAAATTAAATATTTCACTTCAAAAAGTTATCAGCACTTTTATATTGTAATAAATTAAAGCATGGTATATTGTTTAAATAACATCAATAATTATATATTTTTCTCATAATTTTAACAATCTTACACATATTTAAAATTACTTCACAAAAAATGGTGAACGATAAATATTAAATAGTTAACATTCCACCCATTTAATAAAAATTTTTGCATTAAATTGGTGAAGCAGACCACTAGACCTTGTCTAGTGGTCCGCATCTCTGACTGCGGATAAGGAGGTCCTAGGTTCGAATTCCGGTTTGGGCATGGATGTACTTTCTTTCTCTCCTGTCTTTTTTGTTTCATTACCTGAATGATTGCCTACCCTATAAACAGGCACCTATGGCATGTGTGTTCTGAAGAAGTCGGACTCCACACCAAATTACGGTTCAATTGGAAATGTGGAGCAGCGCATTCCATATTGCCAGACTAGCTGGCACAAAATAATAACGACAACATGAAAGTCAATAGGAAAAGTATTAACTTTCTTTTTTTCTTTTTTTTTAATCTGAAATCAGCATGAGTTCTGTCGTGCAATGAAAAATTGTGCTCTGAAAGATGAAAGACTTATTGATGAATTTCAGTTTCGGTTTCGGAAATTCTTGTTATTCTATTCGAATATTGTAAATAAATTTTTAAAGTTAGTTCGCAATCCATACTTTTATTTTTCGTGAGGCCAAATTGAAGGTGAATTTCCCATATAGGAAAACTTTTTATTTATCATGCTTTCATTAGGTTATATAATCATTCTCTTTCCTAATTTTAATTAATTGTTTAAATAAAAATAATTTAATTTAAATGTTTCTTGAATACATATTTAATTTGAGGCTAAAGCAAGTATTGCATTAATGCTAAAAAAAAATGCTAAAAAAAATAAAGTATACTTGTAAATTTTTTTTATTTACGTTTAATAGTATCGAAATAAGTAATTTATAATATACACTGAAATCAATTCCTGTTTTCTTATACAAGATAAACAAGAAAGTTCTTGCCGTTTTAGTGGTGGCCTTGAATGAAGTATGCAAATTAGTTATGACGTGGTTAAGACAACGATCAGTCGAGAGTAGGAATATCAGTCCCTATAAAAATAGGTACTCCACGTATATTCATCAGTCGTAACTCGTATAGTAGCGAAGAGAAATAGATGTTTCGAAGGAGCTCCATTTGGTATTGTTTGATTAGTGAATTCAAAGTGAACTTGATTAATACCTCTTGGGGTGGTTGGAGCCAGGCTATAGGTCTTCTCTGGTTTCAATCTCTAAATTAGAATATTCCGATGGTGCTGCCATCTATGAGCCAAAAGTCGTACTTCCACCTTCGCATGAGGGTGCTCTATTCAAAAAACGGAGGACGTTCTCTCTCTGATTTCATTTGCCTAGTCTTGACGGGCGGGCTTGGCATTACCAAGTGTCATTAGAAACAACAACAACAAGCAAAGTGGACTTACCTCCTGTTGCATCAAGTAGCTGAATATCTTAATCGTTGGGGATAATGATGTGAATGAGCGTACGGTAAGGCATTGGTTTCACAAACTCAGGCCAGGAAATTTGTCCCTCTGCACCGACGTAAGATTATGCTTTGTCTTTTATTGGCCGATAAAGAGAGGCTGCATGTCGTGCAGTTGTCCAGGAATACCATACATCTATTTGATTGGGAAATTTTGTGCCATCCTCCTTACTCACCTGACTTTGTACTATCAGATATAAACCTTTTCCATGCCCTAAGCTATTATCTTCTTGGAAAAACCTTCAATAATGAAGCTGATCTTCAAATAAATCCAGATATTATGCCTTTTTGTGCCTCCGTTTTAATGTCTATTTATTATTTTCGAATACAAAACACGTTTTTAAAAATAAATTTTTATAAAATTAAATTAATATATTCATTTATCTGTTTAAATTCCAGCATGCGACTAAATTTTTGAAATATTCAATTGTAGTTTGTATAGAAAAGTAATTTATTATGTGGCATAATCATTAAAATTATAATTATAATACATTTTAAAATTTTTCTTCATTAGAAAAAGTTTTAGTAGTATGAAATTGCTATAGATCATCATATTAAGCAAATCATTATTCAACTCTGTATGTCAAAATTTTAGTTTGCGTAAAATTGAAATATCTCTCTTGCATTAATTAATTTATGAGAAATTCATATTAATGAATATTTAAAGATTAATTCCTTCTTTTTGGTGATTAATCTTGTTCAGAATTTGTACTAATTTGGCAAATAAATGGTTAGCTCTCTATAAGCTTCCCTTTATAGTTCGTGTGTTTGAATCCCACTTCAGGAGTGATTTTTCTGAGTGATCTAAAAATCGTTTTTAATGATAAAGCCTGGTAAAGTTTAACTCTTACTAATAAAGGTGACTTTTGGTTCACAAATAAACCAATCTTCAATTTTTCCATAAACTTCCTAAATTTTTTGCATTAAATATAAAACACCGTCCATTTATTTTCCGTTTCCCTAATTTTTCAGAATCAATAAGAAAAAATAAGCATGGCTTTTTTGACAAGATCAGCAGCCCCCAAATATATCAAAAGAAAACTGCTTACTGTTTTCATTTTGATGATTTTGAAAGTTTGAATATATTTATTACAGTAATTTCTTGTTTTCCATGTAGACTATACCGACAAAAATAGAAAAATTATTTTGATCTTTTATTTTGTTAAGACTGAAAAATAAAATGTCTGCCATCAAAACTTTATGCAATGAAGTAGAATTACTCGTTCAAGTAAGAAATTTTACTATTCTTATAAATTTTCTAAGTTTTATGAATTTTTGCATTTATTGCATACTTATTAAGGTTTTCAGTGCTTCTATTGGTTTAAATGTTTTCGGGATAAGAATTTATTAACATTGACATGAGTTTTGTAGTATAGTTGAAAAATTTTTTCCTTTATTGTAGTTGCGATAGAATTTAAGATTTTTGTCTAGCTGTGGTAGGATTTTAGGGTTCGGTGTAGAATAATATACTTCTTGGTTTGGCAAAAAATTTTACAATAAAAACTAATTTTTAGCTACAATAGTATTTTAAACACTTTAACTAGAGTAGTTTTAAAGTGTGCCATTTTGTTGTTCACATTTTAGTGCCTAGTAAAACACTATTTAAGGGTGCCCTCTTTGCAAACTTGGCGATTTTTGTTTGGCTATCTATTTTATTGCCGATTTTTGTTGGGACAGAACATTCAAGGTTAATTCCCAGTGAACGGTACGCTCCTTGTACGATACGCATGTATACAACGGTACGCATATATACAATTATTAATTATATATAATATGGTATAAAATTATTTCTATAAAATAATATAATTTTATATTATATAATTATATTAATTGTATATTGTATAATTATATTAATTGTATAAAAACAGCGTACCGTACACTGGGATACAGCCACATTCAATTGTTCTGTTGCAATCAGAACATGATTGGGTTTTGCCAAAGCCTCCTAGAAAGGTAGAACTTCTCTTTCTAGGAGGCTTTGGTTTTGCCTAGCTTGGTGATCAACCGCGATCACAACTTGGCGAGAATCAAAGGCGCACCTTCAAATATAGGCTGAACTATATTGACGTCAATAAATCAACAATCATTACAAA
>JAPDSC010036819.1:399-28133 GCA_026290005.1 Latrodectus geometricus
TATATATATATATATATATATTTCAGGTTGGTTATTTCTATCAACCGAAATTGCAAAACATAGCTAACAATCACATGATTTTGATTCCAATCAAGTAACGAAATGACAACTATAAAATTGGATATTACAATAATATAATTTATTTAACTGAATTACTCAGAACTTTTTTTATCTTAATAAATACCTTCTGGAGGTAATATTAGAGTACTGTATACTATTCTTCGGCTGTGTCATGTATTGAATCCGCATCCTGCTGATGACAAGAGCAATGCCATATCTTAATAAACTATCTTAATAACACATTGCTTCAATGATTGATTTAACATCAAATTTATTTCAATCGCATGTTAAAAACTTTTTGTGATAAATTTTTCATTCAAAATTATATTAATAGTTAACAATGCAAAATATATTATAAAAAGTAAAAGGTAATAATTTATATTAATAATATAAAAAAAATTTGTGAAAATGTTTTCTAAGCTACCATAGATATTAATGGACATAAAAAGTAGGAAAATTTCAATTAATTATATTTTTGAAGAACATAAGCTAAATATATTAAAAAAAATAAGTTTCTTATATGAATGGTTTTTTTTTATTTCAACTATATTAAAAATATTTGAGTTTAATAAATATTTGTGAGTTAACATTTTTAATTAAAATTTAATTCCTAATAGACGCAGGAAACCAGTAATGGTTTAAACATTATTAATAATAAAATCTGCATAGATGTAAAATTCAGAAAAACAAAAACCCGATAACACGAATGGTAAATCAAGTTTTATTTAATATTGATATCAAAGTTAAAATTAATTCCATATTCTGTCTCTCAATACCTCTTGAGGATTTTTAATAGTGCAATTTTTTTACGTGCTGTTATGAATCACAAAGAGGTATGGATAAAAAGATCAAATTCTGTTCAAATGATATGCAAGAAAAAGATAATTTTTCCTGTCTTCCTATGTTTTTTTACTGTATTTTTAAAATTTAAAAGAGTTTTAAGAGTAACTTTTAAATACACTCACATTAGGTTGTTAAATTTTCCTTCGTGTAAACGGATATACGTATTCAATATTCATACTTATACAAAATGAATTCTTATTAAAATATTAAAACCATAATAAGCTGGCTTAAGTAAACAGATATACTACTTTATTGTTTTTAAAATGATCTTTTCATTTTAACAAGTATCAAGTAAGTAATGTGCACATTACTTATATGATTTAATTAGTGAATGAACAAATGAATGTTCTCTCTAACAGATAAATCTAGTTAATTTGTAGATTATCTGCAGAATAAATATGATTTCATTTATTCTGCAGATTATCTAGGTAATCTGATTTTGCAGATTGTAGCAATAACATCGGTCAAATACATACATGCATACACATATAAAGTAGTTGGAAATGTATTTCATGGTGATTTCAAACATTGGTATTTTGAATCCAAAAGTTATTCATTTATGTTTGTTTTTTTAATAACAACCCTTTATTGTTTGGCATTTGTAACCTTTTAACTGTCACGTGTGAGAGAATGTCGGGCACAGCATTGGTCCAAGTATTACTCGGTGTAATATTTTTTGAGTACGTCGTATAATACTTATATTCGAATATATATCAGGATTCCATGGTTATTGATAGTTTCAAATGATAAAGGATTTCGCTTAATCACCAAGGAAATTTATGAATCCAAATTATCAAAATAGCTTAACATTTAGGATTAATTCTTTCAAGTATAAACTAAGAAGTGTGATTTATGGTTAAATATCCTGAAACGAAATAATAGCAAACAATCTGATAATCTACGTAAAGAATTGCAGACAAAAGGTAAATTAAATTCCTTTCACTTCTTTTCCACCAACCCCTTGTCAATTAAAAATAGACAAAAATCTATATTAAAAAGAATTTTAGTAGTTCATATTGAATATCAAACAAACTTGAGAAATAGTGACCAGAGACATTTGCCTTTAATGCTATAAAAATTATTCTGAATTTTTACAGATAAAAGTTACTGATGCTTAATTATATAATGAAAATATAACCGGAATCAGTAATAATATAGATGATTTCGAAGTATTCATAATGTATAATGATATATTTACAATGTTCATCTATTTAAATTGTTTTTGTAATATCAAATTATATTGAATCTATAATGTTTTTGTAAGTGCTAAAATACGATTTACTCATTAACAACTTCATTTAAAATATTTACTTTATTCCTGTGCAATAATTATATTTTTCTCAATTTTAATTAAATAAAATAAATTTTAATCGAATATTTTTCCTTTCTTTCTCAATTCTAAGATTATTTTAACCATCAGTCAGTGAGAAAAATACGAACAAAACTCCTTTAAACACAGCATTAGCTGTGTTCTTTTTCCGTTCTACGACGGGAGAACTATTAGTTGTGCCTAATCTTCCCGGGAAAAGCGGTCTCATCACTGCAAATACCCGAATTCTCAGATCCGCCAGGGAAAAGGAAACCTTCTCCCATTCGCTCATCAAAAATTCTATTTAAAAGTTATTTCTCTGGAGAAGCGCGTTCTCGCTGCTGTTGCCAACGGTGTGAGAGGAATTGTAATTAACGGATTGCTTCTGCAGTGTTGCCAGATGAGAAAACATCTGCCGCTTTACGAATTTGTGGGTGGAACGGCTCTAGTCAAATTGAGAACAGTTCCGACGATGGCCGATTCTCTATGAGTTTAATGATAATGCGCAGTATTTCCTCGATCTGTTTCGAGCGAAATCAGAAGCACACGTCAAACATTTCGTTCTTGATATTTGATGATGCTCAGAATAAAGTTTAATGATGCGTTATTTTTGCTTATTGTTCATTTTAATTCCTCTTTGACAACACAGTGGAATAATTTTCGTATGAATTGGATGAGAAGCTCATCAAGCATCATCTTCATGATAATTGTAGATTATTGATCACTTATTTCGATAACAATTATCAAAAGTATTTGTATCATCGTTTATTTTCAGATGTATTTTGATCAGTTTTAATGACTAAAGTATTTAAATACATTTTTCATAACATTTGACTATATTGGCTTAGGCTTGGTGGTCATTTTTACTATATATATTTTTTTTTTGCATATTAGAGATAATTCAACAAAGATATATATTTTAATATGAATTCCTAGTCGCTACAAACATCATAAGTGAAGAGCAAATTAAACAGTAAAAAGTAACTATGGTGTTATCTTACCGACCATCAATTTATTAATATTTTGATTGGTTGTACCTCCTTATTTGAAAGTGTCTGAATTGTGAGGCGCATTCAAGTGAAAATATCAATATTTAATTTAAATCCTCTGTCCAGTACCAGCGAAAGGGGATTAGGCCTGGAGAATATTTAACATGGTTAAACTTTCTTAGCACACTATTCTCACCTTGTTTATCACATCAGACGATATCGGTTCCTTTACTATTTGGGCTACTGCTTGTTCCTTGAAATCGAGCTAATTTAAAAGATGTCCGATGGCACTGAAGTACCATATATCTTTCAAATAGGCATGACGTGGGACAAACTATAAATATGGATATTTAGTTAAAGCTAAAAATTCTTTCCATCTTATGTGCGGTTCACTAGCAGTGGATCCCTTCTCATGTCGATAGTACTAGTAATAAAACTGCAGACACCCTTGATAAAAGTAGTGCAGATCTAGCCTTGTTTCCTAGAGCATCTTTTCATTTTTTCATTTCGAAACTCTCTCATCATTTTCGGAATTTTATTCTCACTTTCTGTCCTACTGTCTCCTTTGCATTTTACTAATATCAGGGTAATCACCCTGGTGTTTCCTTGTTCCTTCAGGATAGCAGACAAAATTATATCAACGTTTCTCGTATTCACAGTGGTCATTTGCGAACTATGATACACATAAATTAAATGTTTTCCTTACATATTCTAAATGTACTACTTGTCAGACTACGCCTGACTATATCTTTGACTGTCTTAATCTGACTAAAATGGATCTGTATGAGGATTCCTGTACGTACTTGATATTCTCAAAAATTCTGGAGTCAGGCAATTGCTCTCCGTGAATTCAACAATTCTGTACATATGCTGGAGACAGGTTTGTTGACAAATGAGGACTGGCAACAATAACAACACTTAATGGTAATTCTCGTGTCTTTCAAATCACAATTTACGCATTGAGGGAATAACTGTTCCCTTACAAACCTTCATAATGCTATTTGTGATAGGTAACCAAAAAATATTAGTACTTGCTTTTGATATTTTGGTCACTGATAATATAATTTTAAATCCTATTTAGTAGAAAGCATAACTTTCTGAGGATGCTGTAAGGCATTTAAATGAGTACCATAAAATTATCTTATAAAGGCAACTTTTATAGGTAATAAGTCATGTTCACATACTGCAAATGAGAAAATTCGGGAAATTCCAAGCACAGACAAGTACTAATTCAAGTTGAATATAAAAAGCAGATTTTGAAATATCACACGAGCGTATTCTTCCGATGAACAGAATTTCTGACTTTATCAATGATAAAATATTTGTTCCAAGATATTTACCGTATTAAATTCTTATGCACTTGATCTTACGTGCAAATCTTTCTTAAGAGTTATAGCAATAAAAAAAGTGTTTCAGATGAAATTAGCTTAGAGTACTCTCTCATAAATATAATTATCTAATAAATTATATGCTCCAACATCAAAATAATCTTTGATTATTTGTTAACGTTATTTACATATTTTTCTAATTCCTAGTGTAAAAAACGCTTTGGTATGGCAGTTTATTTTAAATTTCATTAAAAGAAACCAGTAACAATTTGAATATATATATATATATATATATATATATATATATATATATATATTGCATACTTTAAAATGCAGCATTATATATTTAAAGAAAATAATTTAATGATTCATAAAACATATCAATACTTAATTCTATTAAATCTGAAGTATTGCTAATTTCGTTTATAAATTTATATCTGTAGAAATGATAACGGGTGTAATTGAAATCATTATACTCACTTAACATCAAGAAGAATTCTGACATAAAATACTCAGTTCAACAGTTCCTCAGATGGATACCAACTTTAAATGTGTATGATTGTAATAGTTTGAAATTGACTTTAAATTAGAATTCTCAGTCAAATGATCCCTTGTGCCAGAAGCTTGTTTAGAATATTAATCATTGAAGTATAAGTAAAATAGAGGAATTATATAAATCTTACAATTTGCTCTCATCATAATCTAGTGGTAGAATAAGCCCTTTTGAAACGGTGAAGAATACGAGCTGAATCCCAGCCACTTTTCAAAAAGGGCGATAGATGTTAAGTTTCTGCTTGTAAATCTGTAAAGGATTTCTGCATGAGAATTTTCAAGGTTTTCTCCCTTGCAACACATAAATTTGGCTCACTAGTTATAAAAAATTCTTAATGAAAACTATTCTCGATTAAAATGCCTTACAATGACCCTCGGTAGCTAAACTGTCAATTATGCTGTCTCAAAATATGAATAGTTATGTTTGTAAATTTTTGTTCGATAACCGCATTAACAAATTTGATTTCTGCAATTACATGTTCAAAGAATTTTCCGTGCAAAAGACATTTGAAAAAAGTGATTCTTCATATTGCAATTAGAAAAATCAATTTGTATTTTATTAGTTTTAAGAACGCAACCATTTAAATAGCTCAATTTATTAACATACGTAAATATTAATTTATATTATATCTTTACAATATGAATCACTTAATTAATGTTAAAAAAATAAAATACATATTATTTGCTTTTTTTGGAAATATGCATTTGAAATTCATCATAAACCAAATGACGTGTTTATAACGAGTGAAGTTAAGATAGCAATTGAGAAATTTATAATGTTTAAAATATATAAATAACGTTTGTAACCTTTATACTAAATCAAGCGCGTCTTTATGTTCCAGAATATATACGGTATACTTCGATTTACACTGCATGGACATATAAGAAAATGATTGAACAATGATAATTTTATCATTATTAGAAACATAAATCAAAATGTAGTAGATATATAAAATGCAAAACATATTTATGTGCAAAACAATTTTTGTGATAACTGGATATTTTATGAGCATGTATTATTCATTTGATACTTATTCATAATATCTTTTCAGGGTAACTGAGGTGGCAAAAATTACTGGTTATAGAATTCAATAATGGAACATTTGGAACACGCACTATGCACTCGGACCATCATTTCAACCCCAGACAAACAAGGACATATTAAATCTTTCGAGGACATGACGTCACGGTTGGGAAGCTATGATTTCGAAACATAACGCATGTTAACTTTTCCATCAAATCCTCCCAACACAAGTGGTAAAAATGTCACAAGTTAGGCACCGTTCCCACCTCCAAAGATGGAGGGATCCTAGGCTCGTGTTCCTGTCCGTTGTCTTTGTAGTAGTTTATTTCATTTACACGGAAAGCAAGAAAAATGGTGGCTCGTGCGTGCGTTATCCACGCCCTCCCCCTCCTCCACCCCCACCTTTCAGATTCGAAGTTCCACCAGACCTAGATGCAACTGTAGTCGAACTTTCCAGACACTCTGCTCGGCATCTTCTGGAAGAACTGGAAGATGCCACCAGGAATTTAAGTTCAGGCAATAGGAGCCTTGACAAAGAAGTCAAACCCATGTTCCCAGAAGACCTTTTCACACCCGATCAGAGGAAGCATGGTGCCATTGTCTTACACATGTTCGGTCTTGTCTACATGTTTGTGGCGCTCGCAATCGTCTGCGATGAGTTCTTCGTCCCAGCCCTGGACGTGATCACCATCAAGCTCGGCATCTCGGAAGACGTGGCGGGCGCCACTTTCATGGCCGCCGGTGGCAGTGCACCAGAGCTTTTCACGAGCGTCATCGGCGTCTTCATCTCGTACGACGACGTCGGCATCGGGACGATCGTCGGATCGGCTGTCTTCAACATCCTCTTCGTCATTTCGATGTGTGCCATTTTCAGCAAGACTGTCTTAAGCCTAACATGGTGGCCGCTGTTCAGAGACGTGACTTTCTACTCCATCAGCCTCATCGTGCTGATCCTCTGCTTCAAAGACAATATCATCTACTGGTACGAGGCCACCATGCTGCTTTCGTGTTACGCTGCTTATGTCCTGTTCATGAAATTCAACGAACCCACGGAGAAGGCGGTTCGGAAACTCCTGGACCGAAACAAATTCACCAGAGTCGGAAGCAAAGATCATTTGGTACCTAACGTAAGTCTTCTTAGTTCAAATTTGGTAGGATTATGCAAAGTACTTAATGACAAAATTATTTTATATCGAATGAGAATCACATACGGTTACTCACAACTAATGAAATAGTTTTAAAATATACTTTTTGGCACTAACAATCCTTATTTGCAATGTAAAACGTTTGCATAATGCTACCTAACTCTGAGTTTGTATAATGAAACCAGACATCTTTTTTCTGCATGCAATGTATACTAACATAACATTATCATTTACTCGTATTACAGTGAAATTCAATATTGGAGTATATGAAACTCATGATATATCTAGCACTGTGATTTACTACTTTTTTTTGTCCCAGTACAATTTTAAACATTTCAAAATTTGAAGGCCCACAAAGATAAGTCTAGAAGTTGCTTACTTACTTTTAAAGTACCGCGTAAATTAATTTATGATAATAATTTTGAATGTAAAATAAAAAATAATATAATATGACTACAAAAAACAACATTAAGGGATTACTTACAATAATAAAGATATTTTTAATGAGAAATCTGAACTTGATATTTTTTGATAATTCACTTTATATTTGGTAGTAAAAATGAGAATGCTACTATCATATATTTTCTTCTATACTTAACATTCTCTATCTCTTTTTGTTTTATGTTAGTTATTACTGAAAATACGAATTCACACAAATAAGATGTAGAAAATTGTAACTGTAGATAACGGAAACTTTTAAAATTTTTTTACATGAGGCAAATATTTCAATTTATGAAAGGTCACAGTTGTCTAAGATAAAAACAACTGTTGTTCATAACTGTAAAAAATATGGTACTTAACTGTAAAAAAGGGTCTTCTTTTACAGTGTATTTTTCTTTATTTAAGCAAATTTTACTTGTAATAAAAAATCAGCAAAATTTTACTATATACATTTTCAAAATTTGGAGGCTTACTTTAAGAATTTGGCGGCACACAAAAATGGCTTGGCACAGAGGTTGAGAATTATTTTGCACAAGAATGGAATGCTCAGAAAACGTTTTTAAAATCATCAATGAGAAAGTTTTTGCTTTAAACACAATTAATTACTTTTTTAAATTAATTTTTTTAAATATGTATACATAATAATATTATTTATTTTAATAAGTTTCTACCATATTAATTTTTTAGCAATTATTAAAAAGAAAATGGTTTAGGTAGAATTAATATCTCAATTGAAATACATTAACTATTGAACATTTAGCATTAATTACTCAAAATCAACATTTATTATTCAAAAATAATTCAGAAATCATTCTTATACCTTAAGTAATATTTCTATACTATTTTTCACAGAAAAACGCACTAATTATATTTCAAGAGAGAAAAATATTAAAATATATCCGTTAAAAATTGAGCTTTCAGATAATTTTCTTAGTTTTAATAATTCATTTGAAAGATCATTTTTTATTTAAATGCAAAAGCATGCATTTGCTTGCATTATGTAAGTACTAATTATTATAATTCAAAGCACTATTTAAGAAATGAAACACGTAATGAACTCTTTAGAATGTTCAATGCATACTATTAATTGTAAAGAATAACTAAAATTTTAAGATTTAATTTAGCTCACATTTTAATTGTTTTCATTTTTAGTGATGGTTACCATTTCAGTTTTGTTATTGTCATGAATTGTTTTTGCAAAATATAGTTAAGAATTATTTCACCTTTTTTTAAGTTTTTACTTTTAGGTTTATTTCTCAGACTTATACACCCTGTGAATGTGGATATTGGTTTTGGAATTTTCAACTTGTAATTATCTTCTCTGCCAAAATACTATTTTATAGATTTGTATCGAGTTTTACATTCATTCTATTGAAACATTCACAAAGAGTTCACCATTTATTTAATGTATTTTTTGTCTGGTTCTTTATGCGAAACTCAGACGTAGCGGATTTTTCTAGATAAAAAGCATGCAAGTAGGTAGTTAGTCTAGTGAACGCATGTTTAGGTAATAAAAAATACTCTTTTTAATTTAACAAAACTTTTAATTATTTAAAATATATAATAACTGTAATAAGTGTTTAATAAATTTTACCATTAATGAAACCTTAAAATATTGATAAACTAATTCCTTATTAACGCTTACAAGGTATTCCTGCAATATAAATGCTTAGGGCTAGAAATTGCTTTTGCTATAAAATAAATAAATAAATAAATGAAAATTTATTTTATCATCATCTCTAGTTCAGTAAGAAAATTATTAATTTTTAGCATTTAACCATGCATATATAGATATAACAAAATTGAAACAACTAATTGAAGACTTGATGAATTGGCCAAAAGTATTTCCAAATCTTGAAATTCGAATGTTTAAAATAAAAGCAAACTGCATCGAATAGAAGTATGAAAAGAATAGGGATGTTGTCATTTTATGTAAATATGATAGAGCTTAACAATTATAACTATCAAAATTTGGAATGAATGAATTGCAAATAGACGAAGCAATCCCGAGTCAGTTAAAGTGCAAAAATAAGTTCGAGATAGTCAACTGAATTGCATTATAGAGCCAGAGCTCAACTCGAAGCTTGTGAACGACTATTTGACGTTGCTAGATGGCTACATGTACATGAACATGTCTAATAGACTTATATTGACAGCCATTGAATTTTTCGAATAAATTAAACAAATTCAAGACTGCCAAGAAATGTAAGAAAGTGGTAATTAGAAAATCGCTACTGAAAAAGTTCGGAATTTAAGTTTTACCTCGAACGCTAAATTAGATAAGAAAACAAATCAGTTATAAAGTAAAGTAGCAGCAGTGATTTAATTCAAAACTATATTTTTCTCATTAAAACTCAATGAAATCTCAATGAATCAGATGAAATAAAACTCAATGAATCAGAAGTTTCAGCTTATTTACATCACAAAATGGCTGGAAAAGTAACCCATTGTCGCCAACTAGGTTTATTTACTGTAGCTACTTAATTATCAGCCACAAAACACTTCCTATCTTGTGAATCTAATGCGTTGTCTGATATAATAATGTTAAAATTGGCGCAATTTTGTGCGCAAATGGTTATTTCTTTCTAAATCACTCTTGATTTACACCTTTAAGACTGACATCTTCAGATATTTCGTTTAATTTTTAAGATAAGATATAATGTATATTTAATCAAGCCGAAAAACATCGTTCTGTTTCTTGTAATATTTTTTAATGCATTTACATAACATTTCAAAATTTATACAACAATTAATTATTAATAAATGCTTAGTTAATAGAAAAGATAATTAAAATAGATATTTCTTACTAAATAAATACACGAAAGCAATTTTTTTCAATAAATTTATAAGTGAAAATTGGATTTTATAGCACAAAATAAATAATTTTATAGGCAAAATAAATGTTTATTTTTTAACCTATGTCTGTGAAGCAGACGTTTATGAAAGCAAAATTCAAAAGAACTTTCGATCAATATTCGGTTTGTCCTCAGAACCTCATTCTTTCGGTTAAAATAAGACTTTAAGCTTATTTTTGCCACAACTAATCTTTGGCGATTAACTTTTCGTAACTAAGCCTATAATGTTATTAAAATGAAATGCTTTCGTACGTTAAATTTATTATGCTGTTATGGAGCAAAAAGTCTGAATAGATTTTCATGATGTTGTTACTTTTTAATATATGTATCTCTTTGTGTATATATTTTGTCCCTATGAGTGTCTGCTGTTAATTTTATAAGCTCTTACTTCTTATAGCTTAGGAAACTTGTAGAACTTTTCTGTCTTTAATGTAATGATTAATTTTATTTGGTAAAGATAGTTTAATAGATTTCATAGACTTAATCACGTGTCACACAAAGATTTACAAATTTAAGTTTTTTCTTAATATGATGGGCAGAGTTTTACAAATAATATATAAAAACACAAAATTTTGTTAAAAACTTAGTAATTTAAAAGAATATAATTACAAAACATGGAGCAGAAACAAGTCATAAAAAAGGCATAATAGAGTTAATACGGTCTGCTCACACTTTCATGTGACAATATTGCTTTATTAGTTATTTCACACTTAATAGAAATACATGACATAATAATAATAGCATTAACGTGTAATATGTCATTTAACAGTAATAAATAACTACTTTAAAAAATTATTATAACTTTCATTATTCTCTATATTCATATGTGTGATGGTTTTAATGATGGTAATTACATAATATAAAATTAATATTGATTATATATATAATAAAAATAACATTAACATTGATAATGTTTAATACAGATGTAATAGTATCAATAAAATTATTATTATTATTATATTAATTGTATGTGTCTCTAAAAATTCATTTTAAATGCAATTTTTTTATCTACAGAAAATATGAAAAAATACTTAAGATATAAAGTGAAATTAAAACTGAAATAATAGTTTTGCTCTCCATTTGTTAATATAATATGGTTAAAACATTTTTATAGATTATCATTTTTCGCGAAAAAGTTACAGCAATCTAGAAAAAAATCTACACATTTATTTGAAATTTTAGCCACTTCCTTTAAGCTTAAATCAATTCCTTAGTTTTTAGATTTAGTTTTTTTTTTTTACTCTTTTGGCTCGAAATTTCGAAAAGAAAAATAGAATTTTTTGAGAATTTCATTTTTTTAAAAGAAAAGATAGAGAAATGGAGGTTCTGACCTTTTTTCCCCATATTTTTATTGGATTCCCTTCTACTATAGGACGCATTTTTTCCCTAGAGCAATCTTTCAACCATGACCACACAATATTTTGAATTTTTTGTTCCACAACGGGTTGAACGTTAAAAAAAAAAAAAAAAAAAAAAAAAAAAAAAAAAAAAAAAATTTGTTCAACGCAGCTGAGAGAGAATTTGACAAGAAAATATTGGGAAAAAATATTCAAATGCTTAAACTAGAAAAGTTTAAAAAAAAAATTATAGTATCGTAAAAAGAAATGGAGCTGCCAACAAGGCAACGTTTTAGCAACTTTACCTGGTTTATCTTCAAGCAAAAATGCAAAAGCGGAAAATTAGTTTTATAATTAAAAATCCTGGTTTTTTAATGAAATCAGATTTCTGTTAATAATAACTCGGTTAGAAAAATAAGTTTGGTGGGTGTAATAGTTTGCTTGTATGTATTTCTATATTTGAGCAAATTGGTTTGCTTTTCGTTTTCAATTTTATATTTTGCGTTATTTATGGAATTCTACTTAGTTTTGGGTACCACATTACGTTAATCGAGGTGACAATTCAATGTTTAATTCTGTTTAATTCAATGTTTAATTCCAATTCAGTATTTTGGATATTCACTTTTTATCATTGTGATGGGTGTTTATAGTGGCGGGAAATCTGTTTTAAGCTTTAGGACCTCATAAAATTAGAGTACAATTGAAAAATTAATGATAGAGCGATAAAAAACAAGTGATACATTTGTTCAAATTGTGATATGATAGTGACTTCTTGCTATGCAATTATGCTGGTTAAGCACAATTAACTGTTTCATAAACTCGAACTATGAACTAGAGATATGTTTGTTCAAATTGTGATATGTTTGGGACTTCTTATTAATGTCATTAATGCCCTCTTTCTAAAAACATTCTATATTAATATATTTTTATTCTTCATGGACATCTAAGAAATAAAAATTGAACTGCAGTTTGCTTGTATCTTTATATAATACTGGAAAAATATTTTGTATTTTTACAACATTTGACGAAAGTTTACAATATTTATTTGTTTTAATAGATAACACGTCTTATGTATCTAACATCATACGAGTTTCATAGTTGTGTTTCGTCATTATTCAAGTTACAGCAATCTGCACCTTACAATGCATTTGTAGAAAATGTTAAAATATTTTACATAAGGGACTTAAAAAGCGAAATACATTCATATATTTTTGTTTTAGTTTTCGTGCGTGATAAAAAGTGATAAAAAAAAATAAAAAAAAAATTTAGTCTTAAAATATTTTATACTTTTCATTTAAAATTAAAAACAAACACAGTAAATTTTGTAGGACTTAATTGTTTCAATAAACAAGTAAACACATCTTATTTCCCCCCCCCCCAACAAGTCTAAGTTTCTACGAGTTTTATAGTCGCATTTTGTAATGGGTCGATTTATTCTAATCTATATTATCAAATGCTGTAGGAACTCCAATTCACAAAATACTCTTCTCATAAAAAAAGTACTGCAAATGTTACATGAGGTATTATCCCATTATTTGAGGGCTATTTTTGAGATAAAAGTAACAATTGTCGACAACCATAAAATATATAAAATACTTTATTTTATAAGTTAAAGGAAATATGAAAAAATGTTGATGAATAAAATAGAATTTTATAGTGTTTTTCTTTCTTTTATTTGAAAATCAGAGTTTATTTCAAAGATAAAATATATAGTATTTATTGAGGGGTTTCATAAATGATGACATTCCAATTCTCAAGTTTCTCTGTCCATGAAATATATCTATTGCATTATTTTAATTGAAACTGATTTAAAAAGGAAACCTTAATATATATTGATTTAATTCTTCTATGCAAATTTAAAATATTATAAAAATTGGTAAAAATTTACTGTACGGTCACTCTTGGCAACTTTTTGAAAAAATTGTCCAAAACCTCACCAATCTGCACAAGCGAGGCCTGAAAATAAACAGAATATTCCATTTTTCATTGGTCGGTTCCCATTTTTTCAGAATTCCCCATTTTTCATTGGTCGGAATCCCTCATCTGTGATTGGTCAGAATTGGTTGGGTTGCCAGAAAATGTTATTTATCACCAACTTTGGAGAATCCCGCCAAGAATGACCGTAGAGTAAACCTGAGCATAAAAATTTATTTAAAACATTAAAAAATGTATGGAATAAACTTACATCATGAATTAAAGAAAATAAATATAAATATATTTAATGGATTTTTGAAAATTCAATTGTTTAGAAATATGAATATTTCAAATAGCTAACTTCATATAAATTTTATTGATGTTTTAGCTGTAGTTATTCCAATCCATTAAAGAGTGATTCTTTGTGGTACTCCAATTAACACAATAATAAAAGCTCAAGGTAATTCAGGCACTATTGATTCCTTAAAGTACTCCAATTCACACAACAATAATTGTTAAAAGTACACTAATTCACATAACACTAATTACATTCAGTGTTCCGATATATACAACAATAATTATTCAAAGTACACATTCCCATAATACTAATTGCTTATGGTACTCTGATTCAAACAAAAGTAATAACTAAAATGTAACGTAATACTAATATCTCTAAATACTCCGAATCACCACAATAGTTTTTCAAAGTACTATGACTCACATAATATGCTTGTTCTAAGTATCCGATTCACACGACAGTAGCAGTTCAAAGTACACTAATTCGCGTAAAGCAAACTACTCGAAGCACTCTTACTTACACAACAATAATAATAATTTAGATTATGCTCATTCTTCAAAGTACTTTGATTCCTTCATTAATAATTATTCAAAGTACACCTAGTTCATGTTGCACTATTTTAAAGCAATAACTTTTCCCGACATTAGATCTCAGAATGAGAAAAAGAAATGATATTTCCTTTCAGGTTTATTTCAGCTATCTGTAAACGTCAAAAACACTGCAGAATCGATATGTCGTGGCCAATCTATGAAAGTAGAATCCCTCATCATTTTCTTTTCTATTAGAAAAGGAAAAAAAAAAAAAAAATGGAATCGTCTCATTTTGGCAAGAGAATTTGAAGACGCCCTTTCTTCTAATGGCATGCATGTTCTTTAACTCTTTTTTTTTCGTCTGAGAAAAATTCGAATATAAAAAAAATAATTTTTTTTTCCTTCCTTATAACTCTATCACAGTAACAATTTTCAGGGCCAAAGAATAATTTAGAATAAAAATCTGGAAGAAAAAAAGTTGTCTTTTCGAATGATTAATAACTTACGTAACTCAGTACATAATTTCTTGAGAGATGATTTATTGCACTTATTATTATAAAACTAAAATTATTACTAGTTAAATAAAAAAAACAATTTTATTCAGTGATATAAAAATATGAGCTTATATTTTGGAATTAGCGAGACAAATTCTTGTATCGTCGTCTTTATTTTACAGAGTCTTTATCTATCATATTTCTTTATCTAGCTTACGGGGAGAATTCACAATTTCAAAAAAATAACCCCTTATTTTTGAAGTATATATTTACTGTTTACTTAAATTTGTTCCATGAAGTATCACGTAAAAATAAGCTAAAAACAAACCAAGCAAAATGTGAAATGCTTAAAGACTCTTTCTTTAGAAGTTATAAAATACTGAAGTCGAGAGAATGCTTTTGCAGGCGCTCTGATGCATTTCTGAGGGACAGCAGATACAAAAAATTGAAACCACGTTCATGAAGTAAAAATAAAACGATAATTTCAAAAAGCAAAAACAATATAAATCAGTGTTTCCCAACGTGGGGCCCACGCCCCACAGGGGGGCAATTTGATTGTTCAGGGGGGCAATCCGAAAATGTACTCGAGACGAGTTTAACATTTTCTCTTCAGGCCATTTAAATGCAATGAAAAAAGCAAATTCTTAAACAATTACGGTAAATAATTATCGGGTATAATTTCGCTTGACGAGACCAAAATATCAACTGGGTGTTTGCCGTCGTCAAGTTAACTTCCCTGTGGCAGACGACAGGCTCCACGGAGAATCCCGGACGTGTTAAAATCTCGGTAAATAACGCAGTTGTTTGCACTTGAATGGTCCATCGCAATGTACGTAGTGTTCACAGAATTCAATTGGTGTTAATTTGAAATAAGTGACCGTCAATACTGTTGCAAAAACTCGGTTATTTAATAAATATATAAATTGTATAGATAAAATTGGTATGTATTTGATTTTATTTTTATTTATTTTAGAAACATAACTTTCCAGAAAATTTTGTCAAATGGAAAAAATATATTATTTTGCGGTGGCAGTGTAGTAAATGTGTTACATACATTTAAATAAATATGTATTTTTTAGTATACGTTTACTCTGTCACATTAAATTAATTTTAACACATACTTTAATTTTAGTTTTTAATCGATCTTATATTTATTTCTTATAGCCCCCATAGTAAAATGAGTAATGCAAGCAAGAAAAAAACTCTTCAATATTCGGAGGAATATTTAAAATTTGGGTTCATACCCGCGGTCCACGATGAGCGGATTCCTTTTTGTCTTTTATGCCAGAAATGCTTGACCAACGAATCAATGAAACTAGGTCGTCTTGAGGCGCATTTAAAGGCGAAATATAGTGCTCATATTAATTCAGATTTGAATTCCTTTAATACTTTAAAGAAAATTTTTGAAAAGAGAACAACATTAAAGTCTCTATTTACTGCTCATACTTCAACTAATAATCGTGTTCTTGAGGCTAGTTATCAAATTTCTTTATTCATCGCTAAAACTGGAAAAAATCATACTATATGCGAGAATTTAATAAAACCGTCAATATCAGCATTTCTTAAAACGGTTCTTGAAAAAGATGACAAAGATGTAAAAGCTATGCCACTCAGTAACAATACCGTTAGCAGAAGAATAGACGAAATTAGTGAAGATATTGAAAAACAACTTGTTGAAAAATTGAAAACTAGAAATGTCTCAGTGCAAATGGATGAATCAATTTTGAGAGACAGTGAGGTAGTATTGATATCTTACGTAAGATATATTGATAAAGGACATTTTGCTGAAGAAATGTTGTTCTGTAAAAGATTAGAAAGCACCACTACTTCCAAAGATATATATATAATATGCTAAAAAACTACTTAGATGTCAATGATATACCAATGAAAAATATAATATCTTGTGCTGCAGATGGTGCTCCTAATATAATGGGCAAGAAAATTGGCTGCTTAAAATTGATGTAAGATGCGAATCCAGAAATGATTCTTGTGCATTGTGCTATTCATAGGGAAAACTTGATAGCTAAAATCATATCGCCTGTTCTAAATGAAGTACTACATTCAGTCATAAAGTGTGTTAATACTATTAAAGCTAATGCTAAATGTGAACGTCTCTTCAAGCTATTTTGTGAAAAACAAAATGAGGATCATGTTAGACTTTTACTTCATACTGAAGTAAGATGACTATCTAAAGGGAATTGCTTGAAAAGACTTATGGAACTGTTTGATACTCTTAATGATTTTTTAAGTGACAAACCTGAAATGAAGTATCTATTAACAATCGATGGTAAAGCATTTGTGAGTTATTTAGCCGATATCTTTAAAAAACTAAATAAATTGAATAAGCAACTTCAAGGAACAAATAAAACTCTTGTCGATGCAAAAGCGAAGATATTTGGTCTCAATACTCATGTTGAGTTATGTCAGAAACATATTAACAACAAAAACTTTCAACAGTTTCATTGGCTCCAAAAATGTGAAGTAACTGATACCGCATTACTTGTTATTGTCAATCATCTGAATATTCTATCGGCTGATTTAAAAGAAAATTTTTCTGATTTGAAACAAATTTAATTTTTAACATGGATGATGCAGCCAATGTTAGTGGATTTGTATGATATATCAAATATGGAGTATCAAGAAGAACTTGCCGAATTACAAAATGATGAGTCAGTTAAAACTTTATTTAATATAAAAGGAACGATGGCATGGCTTTGTGAGGAAACAGAGATCAAATACCCAAATTCAACGAAATGTGCAAGAAAACTATTGCTACCGTTTCCACCTTCATATTTAGCTGAATGTGGATTTAGTGCTGTAAATGATTTACTGGTAAAAAAAGAAGTCGGCTGGATATAACACAACATGGAGACTTGAGACTGATGCTAACCAAATTGGAACCTAATATAAAATCTTTGTGCAGCAAGCATCAAGCGATTTTATTATTTGAAATTTGAATGTCAGTTTTAGATTATAGGTTTTGAAAATCTACTTACTGTGTTTCGTTAACAATTATGTGTGTTCCTAAAACCTATCATTTAAGTTTCTTAAGTGAACAATTCAATTTCTTTATAATAAAAATTGTGTTACATGGGGGGGGGGTGGACATAGGAATTTTGGAAAGGCTAAGGTGGGGCATGGCACAAAAAAGGTTGGGAAACACTGATATAAATAGTAAATACTGTTATTTTATATTAGGTTGGGGATAAAGAAATCCATTATTTTTACGTGAAATTTATGTAACTTCTTTTGGATTCGCTTTGTAAAAAGGTTTAAAACAGCTGTCTTGTAGATTTTTAGGTCTTGCGCGTTACGACTGCTGACATGCGGTTAACTTCGATCATTTTTGATATTTTATAGACATTTTCGACGATGCTGTATCCACATGCGAGGTGCATCTCTAACATCAAAAATACCCGAACGGGATCGACGAAACAAAAATTGTACGTAACTGGTTGTTACAGTCTTATATAGGACAATAAACACCTTTCACAATTTTAGCTACCCGGCTGTCTTTTTCACCGTTACAAGAGAAAAACGAAAATGTATCGAATTTTCTGTTTGTCTTCCATTTTTTAAAACCTTGTACTCGTAACTGAATTAGTCAAACAAAAAACCGTAAGAGAATATTTTAGTGTCAAATGTCAGCTTTCCAACGAGCATAAATCTGAAATTGTTTAATATATACCTGACGAGATATCGATTACTACAGACGTCTACCGAAAAAATAATGGATTACTTTTTCCTCAACCTAATATTAACACTTATTACTATTTTTGATTTAAGAAATTTCGAAAAACTAAAAATGTAAATCATGTATCATTTAATAAAAAATTAAATGCATTTAATAATATAAATACCATTATTTAATACAAAATTCTTAATCAAAATTTTACATTTAAATCACAATTTTAGTTTTTATTAAAGAACTACTCAACTGAATGCCTGTTTTCAATTGTTTCCATTTGTTTTGTTGTGAATTTTTCCGTCATTATTTTTATTGTAAATTAATGTAATCATAGAATGTTTTTATGGTCAATCCTTACAAAATAAGAATCAAATTTATGTACGTTTACCCTTTGCGTTATTGTTCCAAATTTGGTGATAAATAACATTTTCTGTCAACCCTTTTTTTCACACAGGCAATATTTTTCAATATTCTGCTTTTTTTTTTTTTTATCTCGCTTGTGCAAAATGACGAGGTAAAGATTTACTGTACGGTCGCTCTTGGCGACGTTTTCAAAAAATCGTCAAAAATGTCGCCAACCTCGCCAATATTTATAAGCGAGGTTTTAAAATAAACAGAATATTGCATGTTAAAAAATGACGACTAAATTACTAAAATTAATTTAATTTTAATAATTAGATTACCGTAAATAACGAACAATAAACATCATAAAAAATATTAATAATAAACATACCTCTCTTCTTCCACCAATTGCTTAATGTTAGTCTTTTGTTTTCGGAGGATATACTTTGAGAATGGTGTCGACGAAACATATTACACATATTTCTGTTTTTTTTTCCGCCACAGATACTCAGCTAAATAGTAATCAAGGCCATTTTTGGCTTTCGACGACGCCATTACTCGTTTAACTGCCCCCCCCCCCCACGTTCCCTCGAATCTGTTCTCCTAACTCACTTGCCAATATTAACAGATCCTCCTTTCGAGCTTTACCCAAGAATGCAAAGGCCATTTTAACAATTTAATGTTATCGCAAATTACCTAATCTTAAATTATCAAATACTAAAATGAAAAATGCTTAAAGTCTCACACAAATCACCTTTTATTGGTTGAACCAATAAAAAAAACACTTTCGTTTTCTTTGTTAGTGTAAAAATAAATTTCAAATAATATTTATTCAAATACTTAATTCATATATTGAAAAATTTATAGTTTAAATTTTCATTTTAACACATTGCCATTTTAATTTTATAATGCACTTTCTTAAATGAAAACTATTTAAAGCAAGCTAAAAGAATATACTACTTATATAAATCATGATCTAAATTTAAATAAGCCATTAAAATAAGTTTTAGTAATATGCATTCATTCAAGTATCTTAGTATATTATATTTCACTTTAAAACAATATGAATCAGAATTATCAAAACAATAAAATATATATATATTATTTACCATTGCAAGTACTTTCGAAATATAAAATAAATCAAAATTTCACCTCTTAAGAGACTTCACACTTTCGGTTTTGAATCAAAATTAAAAACCTGCATTTAGTTACTTCACATAAATATTTAAACACACCCACAGTACATAATTAATATACCTTTTAACATTCAGCAATTTCGAAATTGTTAATTTTAAAATGTAAACAATAAAGAACTAAAAAACATTAACCATGCAAACCATACAAATACCTTAAATTCACATTCTCATCATACCACATAACATCATCCATTCCAAACATTCTTGCACTTACCTCAGACATTCCCCATCCAGAAGCCATCACAAAAATATCACAAAGCGAACGAGGGAGCAAAAGAAAAAAATACAAAAAATATTGCCGGCACAACGCACAACCAACGTGGTGAACAAAGAATTAAAAATGGCGCTTACATTCTTCGATTTGTTCGATTAGGGTTGTCAGAATCTCCCATTTTTCATTGTTCGGAAATCCTCATCTGTGAATGGTCAGAGTTGGTAGGGTTACCATATTTGGCGATTTATCTCCAACTTCGAAAAATCGCGCCAAGAGCGACCGTACAGTAAAGCTGAGCCAATGACGAGATTTTGCAAAATTCGACAAGGGTGACCGTACAGTAATTTTTTATCCCAAGACTTATTTCGGTTAGGCTATACTTAAGGGTGCTTTCTTGATTCTCGCCAAGTTGTGGTTGCTATTGAACGCCAAGCTGGGCAAAACCCAATAGTATTCTGTTGATTGTTCCGTGCCAATAAAATTGATAGCCAAACAAATATCACCATGTTTGCCAAGAGGACACCCTAAAATATAATTTTACCCTTATTTCAAGCTTAATATTTCTGCGTATCTATAGGGAATTAGGATACACCTACAGATTTAAATGCAATTAACTTTTTAACTTGTGGTTTGATCATCAATTTTAAACAAGTCTCTTAAACAGCATATCTAATGAGTTTTTATAATTGTTGTGATATTAGTCTGCTTATACTTGCCATAGATTTCAAAATTAAACATTCAACTCTAAACACCATCGTTTTTAACACACAAAGAATTTCGTTAGTATTTTGAAGAGCTGAAAATCGTTAGCGACCGAAGCTCTAATGATCTTCTCAAGAACTAAATTAAAGGACATACAATCCAAAACATCCCTATTTATCAAACTTCTGTAAGTTATTCTTCTGACCGATCATTAAATCTAATCAGTCTAATCAGATTAATTAGCTTAACTGGTGATTTAAACTGCATCATGGTATATATTGTGTCATTAGTTTGTAATTCTTTAACATAACTCTCATTTGTGTCTTCCATAATATAAGTGTTGCATTGGTATATATAAAACAATTATTTTCTTCGGGAATTTATATAGACTGCTTTGTTGCCATTAAAAGAATATTCAATATAAACGGATATAAGTTGCGAATTGGAAACTTTCATTCGACATACATAGATACCCTTGAAAAATGGAAACATTTTTCTCGTCCAATAAAAACGAACCATTCAATACTTAAGTATTATATAGAGGATTGATTGTTCAAAAAATGTCCAAGTTCGGTCCATTAATCATTTTATATTTAAGGGATGCGAAGACATAATTGATCCAATTTATTATTTTCCCCGCTCTTTTAAAGCTGTCAATCCATCTTCCAGATGAATGACTTTCCAAAGTCTTCCTTATCTCTTCAAGGCTTAATAAAATGCAGGTGATGACAGTATTGCTTTTTTTGAAAAGAATTTTTTCTTATGGGATGGTTGATAAAATTATATATAAATATGACAAAGATATAAAATAAAATACACTTTACTTGTATGTAAACTTCGTAGAAATGTTGGAAAAGGATTTCCTAATTTAACTATCACCCCATAAAAAAAGCAGCCTACAAACCAAAAATACTAGTTTATGATACTAATTGATAGCAGAATAAATTTAGTGGTGAAAGATGCTAAGGGTATAACACTATGCTATATAAAATAAATAACATCTGTTACAACAAGATAAATAACAATGTGTAGTTTACTACGTTTATACTGCTGTTTGTTATTCTGAATACTTTTGTTTTTTAATCTTATTTTTTTAACTTTTGTTTGTTATCAATGAAAAGAAATTACAACATAAATCAAAAAATATTTTAATTTTATAGTGACTAAACGAGGATCAGATTTACTATACGGTCACTCGTGGCGGGATTTTCAAAAGTTGGCGATAAATAACATTTTCTGGCAACCCAACCAATTCTGACTAATACCAGATGAGGTATTCCAACCAATAAAAAAATGGGGGATTCTGATAAAATGAGAATCGACCAATGAAAAATGGAATATTCTGTTTATTTTCAAACCTTGCTTAACCAGATTGGCGAAGTTGGCGAGATTTTTGGGGATTTTTTGAAAGAGTTGCCAAGAGCGACCGTAAAATAAATTTTTACCGAGAAAAAAGATTTTATTACTATGTTACTAACATTTGAAACATTATTTAATATATTTTCATGTATGAAGAACTAAAAAAGTTTTTTTGTTAATCCAGAAACAAATAAAATACTTTTTGTTAACAAAAATATTAAGGAAAACTTTTTTTATTTATTTAAAACATTTTCTCTAATATTTTTTAATAAATAATAAAGAAATATGTCTTTATTTATGTAAATGAATAAAAAATAGATTAATAAAGATCTTTATTCACTTACATGAATATTTCTTTATTCTTGTAAATGAATGAAAATTAATTACCTGGATTCAGAAGTTAACTTCTGCTGTAACTTCAATGCATTTAAGAGTAGATAATGCCTTCTTACAATGCCAGTTCTTTGATATCTCTAACATCGTTATATATGATCTAACAATACTTAGGATACCACGAGCTCTATCAAATATTGTTTTACTTGTCTGTCAACGGTCAACTTTTTTAAAAGACATCTAAGATCTGGACCTAAGATTTAAAGTGCATTTAAAACTACTGGAAACATCCACGAACGAGGTGAGATTCGAACCTACGAAATTTTGAACTAGCTGTAAAAGCGTTAATTATTCGACTGCTAGCTTAGCATACCAAACATTGAAGATTTTTATAAATGCATATGAAAGTGTCTAACTACCCTAATAAAAAAAGGAACAAACAACAGCAATGTATAAAACCACAATTAATAATTTTCCTGTATTCTTACTATACACATGCAACTCTTTAATTTAATTTAAAAAAAAAAAAAAAAAAAAAAAAACCGAAAATTGTTTGAAACCCATACTTGGATTTCGTTACAATAAATTAAAAAAAAATGGTTGTTTAATTTTATATCATGTCTTCAAAAAGTATTCTCTTCTCGGCATAAGAAAATGCCAATGAAGAAATGATATCGATGTGTTAGTTTCTCTAACACTCCTCCCTCTGGAATTTACTTTCTATAGAAATTAAAAATTGGAAAACCTTGTAAAATAAAAATCATTCCAAAATCAATTACACATTCTCTGGTTTATTTACGATAAAAAGAAATGTTCAAGCGAAATATTTTCATACTTAAAAATTATAATCACTTCTTAACCCTCTCGCTGCGTATTTTTTTTATCAAAATAGGTTCAAAAATTGCGTATTTTTTTTATTACATATTTCAAATCTACATATATTTTAGACTTAAAATATACAAAAATTTTTTGTAAAAGAGTTTTTTTTCTATATAGAATTAGATCATAGAAAAAAGTTGTCAGAATATTGAAATTGAAGAATAATGATATAAAAGCAAAATTTTGAAAATCAATTTTGGTTAAATTATGATTTATTTTATAAAATACAAAGGTAAAAAGTATATACTAATGAAAATATGAAAAATACTTACAAAACATTTATTAGAAATGAAGTTTTGTATGATAAACTTCGAAACAAGGCTCGAGGCAAAGTCCGACCTCGCAATCTTTGCACCAAATTCGCGTTTCTTTTCGAATTTTTTTTCCGCTTTCAGTTTTTTTTTAACAACAGACAGCACACTGTCTACGAGGCTCTTTCTTGATGGGATTTGGGGGTATATGGCTAGCAAAATGTCGAGCAGTTAGCCTTATGGGATTGAGAGTTGAACTACATCTGCTAGAGTGAACACTGGAATTTCTATCTGAATACTTCTGAATGCTTAGTTCAATAATTTGCAAACGGAAATCTAGAAGCGTTATATTTTGTAATGGGTTATCCTTTTTATAAAGGATATAAGCATTCCACAGTGATTGGTCCATGAATTGTCGGAAAATTTTTATATAATATTTCCCTTGTTGTTTTCTGAGGGTGGGGTAATATGACATTTCTTGGTCACATAAATCAACCCCACCCATCGTGTTGTTGTAATCACAAACAACAATTGGTTTGAGTACAGTTTTCATTGATTTGCATTTCACCAAACGGGAACTTGCATTATGAACTGTACTCATAAGAAAAACACTCTTTTTATCTTGCCACTTCAGAGCCATAACTTTACCCCTTTGGTAAGCAAGGACGTCACCTTTAGGGATTTTTTCTTTTGCAAAATTTGGAGGAAGGTCTTTTCTCATCTTATTTACAGTTCCATATAAGTCTGTTCTTTCTTTAATTAAAATGTCTACTAACTGTGGAGACATGTAGTAATTGTCCATGGTTACACAGTAACCTTGGCCCAGGAATCTGTCCATCAGGTGCAGAACAATTTTAGTGGAAACTGGATAATTTGCAAATTTCGGGTTATACACAGTTCCATTACCTGTGTATATGAGAAAGTCTGCAATATATCCAGTTCCCACTTCGCAGACCACAAAAAACTTAAGGCCAAATCTTGCTCTTTTTTTTCGCGATGAACATTTTCCAGCTCAGTCTGCCTTTGAAGCGCATCAAACTCTCGTCTATGCTGAGATTTTTATCTGGTATATAAAGATTTCGAAATTTGTTTCGAAGATGCTCCATGATGTCATAAATTTTATTTAATTTTGGCCATGGATGATTATCCTTATCAAACTCTTCGTTATTTGTAAAATGAAGGAACTTCATCAGCAAAATAAATCTATCTTTCTGAATTACTTGTTGAAAAATAGGTGTTTGCAATATGTGACGTTTGGACCAATAATATTCTTGTTTAGGTTTTTTTACAATTCCTTGGAGAAACAAAACGGAAAAGAATAATCTAAGTTCTTTCTCATCCGTATCTGTCCATTTCTTCCACCTTGATCTTTCTTTAGGAACTGCCTTATTCATATACTGCTGAGCGTATCTGTTGGTCTCTTTTACTATTATTTGCAACATAACATCGTCAAAAAAAAGTTCAAAATAATCCAAAACAGTTGCATCATCTGCCATAGTGAAATTTGGTCCGGGATTGCCAATAAAAGGAAATGAAGCAGGAGCTGGTGGAATATTTTCCATATCAATTTTGCACCACTGTCGGGCGTTTTGAATAGAAAATGAATTTTCAGATTCATCACTATCCACTGAGGAATCCGAGAAATTTTCATCAGTTCCGCTATAAATATCATCAATATACTCGGAATCAGAGTCAGAACTACTGTCAGTGTCGGGAATATCGTCAGGAACATAGGTCATATCACTCGCGAAACGCTTCCTGCCAGACATCTTTCAGCTCTGAAAAGCGCGCGCAAAATGCTAAAAAAAATTCTTTTTATATTTCGCAGAAACGTGGACAACTAACGCCATCTGTTAGTCGACATCTAAATAAACAATTAAACATTATACAGAAAAGCGGAAATGAAACTATGAACGGGGAAAGAGCGGGTTGCACACTTAAATAGACGGCAAAAACACATCCCCGCGGTAATCGCGGGTTGCGCAAATTTTGCTACTTCTACGTTGCCCGTGGAAATCGCGGGATGCGCAGCGAGAGGGTTAACATCAACATAGATGATTAATCACCATAAGCAGAAGATCATCTGCTGATTCTTATTCAATGGTGAGATGTAGAAGTTATAATGTGATGTAGAAAGCAAATGCCAGCTCAAATGACAACCTCGTCATTTAATTTGGTTATAAATTAAAAGCTATTGTCTCCAGATACGAATCGGATCCTTTATTTTATTATTATTTACCTGACCATTAATTTATTATATAGCTGGGTAAAACTATACTTTAGGGAGTCCTTTGGTGAACTTGGTGATTTTCGACGCCATTCCTGTTCGCGGTGATTACAGTGCTAATAGGTATGGTTGAACATTCAAAAATAACTCAACGTCCATTGGATTTTCAAAATTCTAAAAACGATAAACCAATCAGATCCCAGACTGGATCTAAAACAATCAGAACACGATTCGATTTTGCCCAGCTTGGCGATCAATCACGATCATAACTTGGCGAGAATCAAAGGGGCACTTTAAAGTATATTCTAACCTATAGCTGTTATGATATGGAGGGACAGTTATAACTTTATCCGAACGATTACACATTTCTGATCAAGAGATACCCGATCATGTTGAAAGCCGCATCATGTTGAACTTGTCAATATTTTGTATTTTTTAATGCGTGTTAATTGACTTGGTGTGGAAATTTCTAAATTAGTACGTGACGAGCTTAAGTACCAATCTCGTCTCTTGAACATGGTTTAAAATAACGAGACGATTGGTGACATTTAATATTTATGTCGAAAGATATAATTAGTCAGAAAAATATTGTAATAAACCAAATAATTAATTTAATATGAAATATATATTCAAGAAATTCTCTTTTTAGTATCTTTTGATTAAAATTACTCAAGTGGAAAATAATCTTTGTGCATGTCAGTAAAATAAAAGACTCCTCATGCAAGTTTACTAACATCTCTACAAAGACTAATTTAACTAAAGTATGTCTACCATCAATCAAAAATGATTACTAAAAAAGTTCTCTCTAAAAATATTTTATAAAATGTAGTAGATAATAAAATAAAATGTTGGGATTTTTCCGAGGCTAATAGATTTTTAAAAATCTTAGACTAGAAGCTTAAATACATTACAGTATAAGACAGAATTCTATTACTCCAAATGTACTCTAGACATTTTATCCTTTCACTGAACAAACTGTATACATTCAATTCGTTTTTGAATCCTCGCCAGAATTTCAACTGAATAGAATTCATGATTTTAACCTGAGATCTTTTGCCAAAAAGTACAGTTCTAATTTAAAAATTTTAAATGGGAACTATTTTCTATTGCTATCATTATTTAATTCTGTTCTTAATCTAAATCCAAGAATCTTATTAATACGAATATCTTATTGATTTCTTTATTTCTTAAGAACAAATTTTGATAATAGAGATAAAGTACGCGTCAAAATTTTCTCAATATATAAAAGTAATATTTATGGAAGTAATATCTGATTCTGGTCTTCTCTTCAACAGGTTTTAAGCCTCTCGAACGTAGACGCTTATAGAAGGCTCAAAATTAACTTTAAATAGTAGACCTAAGATTCAGTTTACTTTCAAGGGCAAAACTTGACCATTGGATAGAAAACAAATCTCAAACTGCAG
>JAPDSC010036827.1:2641-21031 GCA_026290005.1 Latrodectus geometricus
ATATATATATATATATATATATATATATATATATATATATATAATTTATATTATTTTTAATTTCTAAGTTTTTGTGTCAGGATTCACTATGTTTAAATTTATAAATTGTTACAAGTTTCACACCAAAAGAAGTTATAACTTCTTAAATTTGAAGTTTTAATTTGTTAAATCTGTGCAAAATTACTAAATGAATTTAATGACAAAAAATTTATATCTTAAAATTTAATCTAAAATTTTTGCTGAAAAATGTGTCCTAAATGCATAGTTTTTATAAATGTAATCTGTTAATTTATTAATACATTAAATAATAAATTCCATTACAATTCTTTTATTTATTTTATTAAAAGTAACTAAACAAAATATTGAATGAAATTAACTAAATTAAGTAAACTTTATTATAATTGAGTACTAAAACTTCTTATAGAATAAAGCATGTAATTAAAAAAAATAGATAATTATTTAAAATAATTTTTCATAAAATTACTGATATGTGAAATTTCTGATTTATGTAAAATGCAAATACTGCAAACATTGTAGCAATTACTGTAGACATTTATAAATTTAAAAATTCCTGAATTTCTAAGAAAAGGAATCAAAGAAAACGAATCGTGAAATTTTGTAGAATGTAAAAATCCTATTTCACTCAAAAAGTTTGTGTAAAATGTATATGTAAACATGAATACAAAAAAAGTTTTTATACATTATTCCTTTACCGCATTTTTTCGATAAAAAACGAGATTATTAAATGAAGTTCCTTCTCTTTTATTTCATTTAGAATTTACATAAAATTATAAGCACCAAATGGTGGAAATTTGCTAGCAAATGTGAAATGTTTTAAAAAAAATATTTGCATGTAAAGAATTAATTTTATATTTTTCGGAAAAAAAATTTGTATTTTTATGCAAATATTTAAACAGTGCCATCTATTGATGCTAAAAAAAACTAAACTAACATTTTAGTTTTTTTTAGCATCAATAGATGGCACTGGTTCATTTACACTGAAAAGTTTAAGTTTCTTCAGAAAAATATTTCATTAAAAAATTTTGTGCTATTTATTAAATATGTTTTGTGATAATAATTTGTATTTTATTAAATCCAAATGAATAATTCATTGGAAATAAAAATTAATAACTGTTTTTTATTAGTAATTGCTCGATAAATTAAACTATAACTTTTTTTCATAATTTTTATTCTATAATTATTCTTGGTCTTAAAAGAGATAATGATAAACGAAAATTTTAATAAATAAATACTAATTATTACAAATTATTTCATTGAAGCAATAATAATGCACTTTGTATATGATGTAACAATCATATTATAAAGTGCATTTTTCAAATAAATGGTATAATTTCTTTATTTTTGTACTTCTGAATTTTGCTTTTTATGCAATCAGAATATTAAAAAATAAATTTTTAAAAATAACCATTATATTTCTTATGAAATTCTTACAATAAATAATTCAGTTTAAAAAGAAACACGAAATATTGTATATACTTTTGTTTTTTATGAGATAAAAATTCATTTTGTAGTGCTGCCATCTATGGAGTTTAATTGAAACTTCATCTATGGAAAAAAAATTCCGCATAAGTTAAAATCTTAATTTTAAATAAATTTTTATACAAAATAATGTGTGCGTTCATTTTTAATCTTGTCTTTCTTATATCTTATAAAGAGGCTAAAACAACTCTGAATGCATACGATAGATAAGATTGAAGATTGGTTTTTTTATGTGTTCATATGTTTATCAAATAATATGATGAAATTAGGATCCTTTTAAACTTGCATACGATTTAAGCTCAGTATACCTTTCATTAATTAAAATAAAATTTTTATATGTAAGATATGTAGTATAGTTTTTATAAATTATATAATAAAATTAAAGTTTGTTTTGATTCTAATAATATTAAAAACATTTTTTGTAAGTCTATGATTTAACTTCAACAAAAAATATTCTATTCCATACGAGAGATAAATACTGCATCTAGAAAACGGAAGCATAGAAATTATTAAAAAGTTGCGTATATAATTTTTAAATGTAAATATTGTATATATCTTGCAATAATGATAGAAAAAATTTCCTTAGTAAAAAATGTAGCTACCTTAAAATAAACATATAACAAAATTAAATACTTTTTCACTCTCTAACATTTTATATCTATATAAATCTCATTACTTTCCTCCTATTAATTACTTATGCATATTAATTGTAGTTCTTAGAATAAATCTCGCCTCATTAATTTAATTAAAATATTTAATTATGTATGTAAGTAATTGTATTTCTAAATGGTAGGTATAGTAAATTTTTACAATAATGTGACAAAACTGATAAGCTATATCGAGAGTTGTTTGTGTGTGAAGTTAAGAGTTCTTGCATCCCTGTTTAAAATAGACCCTTTTTTTTTAACCCATTTTATTAAAACATTAAAACTGAATTGAGAAAATTCTGATCTTGTTCTTCTGAAGAAAAATATTGGCTTTTCTAGTTCGGAAATCAACAAATCGGAAATCTGTTCTACAAGAACTATTAACATATTTCATGGCAATGTGGGCAATTAATTTATAATATTTGGCCTGCAATATATCTTCAATGCCATTTACAATTTTTAAGAAATTCAATCAATTTACTTTGTGAAATCTGATGACACTATTTGGATATAGTTATCGCAATATTTTTTTAAAATATTGTGATAAAAAAATTGTAACTTTGATTTAAATAAAATAATTTTGACTAAATTAATGTTTAACTTAACTCAAATGTAACTGCATTCATATTTGAATGAAAATGTCACGATTATTAATATATTTACATAGTATTTTTGGAAAATGCATTCTTATCCTTAGAAAATTCTACAGTAAAATTCCATTAGATAACTACATCAACTTACTCTTTGTATTCCGAAAATATTACTTTAACTTAGGAAAACTTAAAATAAAAATCCAATGATATGCAAATCAAAATACAACTTTCTGTTGTATTTTGATTTGCATATCATTGGATTTTTATTTTAAGAAATGTGACAATATTCCAAGTAATAATTATTCGTATTAAAATGGAAAAATTATTATATTACAGTTGATAATATAATTTTTAATTTCCTTACAGAAATCTCTCTGTTATGGATTTATTAAAAATAAGAATTGCATTATAATAGGAGTTTCTCTCAATCATTTAATGTATCATTCAATAATCATTCAATTCCATTGTAATGTATCGGATTTTCACTTATAAGGTGTTAACTGTATTTTAATTAATAATTCCTTCATTAAAATGTGTGATGTTTACTTTTTATTCTTAATCTTATGTAAATGACTAGAACAATTAGAAGATTTCAATGGATTTTATGCGCTCGTTTTTCTTCTTTGTATAGTATTATAAAATCCTATAATCAGCTGGATAAATTAGAATCTGATCTAATCTGTATAAATTAATATTCGTATATTCGAGTAAAAAATATTTATTCTTATAAATAAAGGATACTAAATTTAAAGTATTATTTGAATGATCATGAACACGATATTTCTGTTTTGTGCTCTTACTCAGTATAATAGGGCATGATAGCCTAGTGGAGAAAAATTGCTTCCGTGTCCAGGAAAAAGTGGGTTCTGTAAATGATTGCCATATAAAATCGATTTTGCATTTGTAATGTTCCGTTGAGTCAATATTTTTTGATTAGTGAAATGCTGTGAAGAATAAGGGCTGCCAGACCAGGTATCAATCTCGTCACTATTAGTTTAATGTTCAAACTTATTAGCTCAAAATTATTACGATATTGTGAGCTCTGTCGATTTCTAATAATAATATATAGTGTATCATGCAATAGCAATTATATAGTATACTATGTAATAACAATATTTATATAACTTATAGTCTTATATCACCTCATGATTTTATTTTGCAGACTGTTTCGCTTCCTTAATTTATTTTCTCGCAGTCATCAAAGCAATCTGGAATCGCTGGAACTTGAATAATTTATGTTCTACTGGAAAAATAAGGTCAATAGCGTCAGTATTGCTTCATTGATAAGGCTCCAAAATTATATGAACTGAAATATATTTATTAAACAGCTCGAGATATTTTAACATAAAAAAGCACTCTCGATGCTCTACAGACTTTTAGAAATATCGGTTTAGTTTTGCTTGAAATAGCAGAGCTAAGTTTATATTTTTAAGTGTAGAGTCTTAAGAGCACGCATATTTATCTTCCAAAGTAACTTTAAGAAAACCAACCGCAAAAATATTGTGAAAACTTCCTTGAATATATTTTCAAAATAGCATACAGCAATCGTATATTTCAACATAAAATTCTTGGAAAAAAATAGCTTTAAGAACTTATTAGAACTTAGGAAAATACAGTTAAAACCAAAACTATACATATATGTATATACATATTCAAAAATATATATACTTATCATTATTTTAAAACATATATATGATTTTAATAATTTTGAAGCATACAAAGTCATAAAAAATGATAAGCCGATTCACATTTAGGAAATTTTAATATGATAAAATAACAAAATTATTTGTTTGGTTGAATACAGTGGTTTAAAATATATTACTATAAAAGAAAAAGCCTCTATGAGCTAGCTACTCTTCGCCTTCTCTAACCGGCTTTATTATTTCTACAGATTTGATTACGACTGTTTACTTGCAAATTTCACTCTTAAAGATGATCGCCATTGCTATGATTTAGCTTTCCAGGAACTCATGCGTCAGATATTGTTTGTTTATATCGCTACTTTGGCCTTGATTTCTTTCTTTATAGTTTCCTCTATGTTCGATACAGCACTAAAATGCCCTATAAACGCTTCTACTGCAGCTGATCACGTGTAAACTCTCCTGCAAAGCGGATAAAGAATAATAGTTTGCCTGCGTTATCAGCTTTCGCGTTTAAATATTGGTTGAAGTGTAAATCCGCTGCAAATACCAATAAACACAATTTCGCACAATTCTTCCAGAAGGTAGTAAGATCCGATTGCGCACTTAAATGCCAATTGCTTTGGATTTATTGCTAGTTTCAACTGATCTTGACGATAGAGAATAAGTTTAATTATTTATATATGTATGAATATAAAGAGGATTTTATTTTTATTGCTATATGCGAGCAAACGTACATAGTAAAATCTCAAAATTCTCAACTTTGAATTCTATTTAAAGATTAAACAAATTTAATTTAAAAATTCTAACTTTTCTTCTTTATTGCTTTTCAGAAAGCAGTAAATGGGAATGTGTTAACCATTATGAAATGTTTTAAACTTATTTAATGTTTTACTTTATAAATTCATCAGTGTTTTCTCACTTATAATTTTTGCATGAAAAGAAATGGGCTATATCAAATTAATTTGATCAATCTAATCTCACTATCGATATTATTATTAGAGAACACAGCTGCCAGTTTCATTTGTCACTGAACAGTATTTTTGTGATCTTTTAATCAGCTCAAAAAATAATTGCATTTGATTAATTTTCATTACACTATCTTCCATTGCTTTTTGAAAGTTTTTGATGCGTGACATATTTGTGCTAAATAATTCATTTGAAATCTCCCACATGATTCAATTTTCTTTGTTTAACATAACTTCGTATGAAGTGTAATACTACTCTGAGATATTAATGTGCGTTTCATTTTAACAATTTGTGAATTCGACAGTCCTCTCGAATGAAAAAGTTTATAGGAATCCACTTTCAAATGTTATTTGAATGAACTCTCAGATGCAAATAGTGATCGATGATTCGCAAATTAAGCGACCTAACCCTACCAAAACTATAATTTATATCGAAACTTGCTGAATAAGCAACAAATCACAGCTTTTTAACTCTTTGATAAAAAATATCAGTCAAAAAGCAATATAACTTGTAATTATCAAGTTATAAATTGTCAACTAGATTCTTTGATACGCTAATCAAGCGAATAAAAGATATGAAAACAAGAATTTGACTCCTTGTATTGTCAGAAAAATAGGTTTGTAAATATTTTGTAAGAATGGATTATTTATAAAAGTTATAAATATTGTCAATTAATATAAGTAATAATGGTTTGTTTATAATTAAAATAGATGTGTGAATTAAATTTTATTTTGAAAGCAAACTTACAAATCGGAATAATTATATGTGTTAAAAACAAAGGGCTAAGCACATTTTCTAAAATTTTATCAAGTGAATAAAAAACTGAACTTATTTCTGTTGTCACTAAAGCACTAAATATGAATCTAATGCATTGCTACAATTTGTATCTTTAATGTTAGACTCAAAATGCTTTTATTAAAGTTAAACAAATGATTCATAATGACAGTGAATTGTCGGGCAGACTCTTGACAAATATTAAACAGTCAGTTTAACCAATTATAAATTTGGAAAACATACTGATTAGTTACATGCAGCGCGCTCGTGTATTTTTCAACTGAAATATAGGAAAGACCACGATACCATTTCTGATAAGACTTAATCGCGAATTATTTTATAACAGATATATTACGTAACTGTTGGAATTTCCAATGTTGAATTGGGTATATATACCGTCAATTATTATCGATTCAAATCCTGAAACCATATGTTGAATTCGAATGCTAATTAGTAATGATCGTTACTGTTGAAGAATTAAGACATGAGTCTAATCTTCAAGACATAGTATATAAAACTTTCATCCGTCTCAAGAAAACTTAACGTCAAATCTTGCGACTATATTTCCAGGTTAAGCAGAAGCGTTTGCTTTTACTGCAGTTTAAAAAAAAGTTACATCAATTTAGACAGCATGTGTACACAAATACAGTCAGAGTCCTTAATTTTGCAGAGATTTTCACAATATATATATATCCTCTCTCAAATGACCATAACTTGATAAGGGTACAAAGATAATGGTCTAACTTAGATGACGCTATCTCAGTTATTGTTGACTTTAAATGTCTCATGACGTTTGATATGAGTTTATCAATTCTAAGATTTTCATGACAAGTATGGGACATGCTGAATAATACAAACAGGAAGAATATCTCAGTTTCAACTAATCATGGTTCTTTCAACTGATTACGAAAATAATTGTGACATGACAAGTCATACAGTTAACCAATGAGGAAATAAAGTTTCTGAATTTCAAACTGAATTTAAAACTTGTATTCTTGGTTAAACCTTCGATACGGATGTGATGGATTTGCACCAAAATATATAATACGTAAATGATGATAAATAACGGACCCTTCCTTACACACAAGCGATTTCCGATTTTCTTATCAACGTCAAACAATTGGTCAACTGTAATAAGACCACTCCACTTGTATCTTCTATTTATCAGATCCAAGCCTTGTTTCAGAATCATAAGAATGCGTAAACAGTTTTCCTTCATTGATAATTCGAGATGAAATGACATGGAACAATTGAAAAATCTGTGAGCAGAATCACATACTAACGGCCAATAAATGTAGAGTTGGATCACGTGTAGCCTTCTGATTATTCTTTGGGGTAAACATTATTCTTACTTCCCTCATAATGCATTGAAATTTTAATAATTTGCATGTTTATGCAAATTTTCTACTTGCTGCATCCCATCTTTTAGGTACAACTGTTCTAATGGTCTGCAGTAAATGTCATACATATTTTTAAACTGTCTTAAAATATTGATCGATTTTAATCCGAAGTGATATTTAGTAAACAAGATGAAAGCAGTTTCTGTTTCCTAATGGTCATGAAATTCATTCTATTTATTGAATGGAAATGTCAATTAGAAAAATGTTGTTTGCGCTTTATGATTCATTTTGGCTGTCGCGAAACGGTAAATAGCGATGTGTCATCAGCTGCTGTTTCAATGCCAATCTTGAACGTGGCGCTGTGTTTGACGCACGATTTGCCCCATGAAAATATTAGGACGCACGCTTTCTGTAGAGATTTAAAAACAGCTGCTCTGAAATTATGGAACTTGCGAAAATAAATAAAATTAATAAACATTCTCGTATTTTTAAAAATGCTTTGAAGAGTAATGAAATATTCGAAATTTATTTAGTTGAAGCAGTGTTGTATGTGTGTTTCATTTTTATCAGATAATAATAAAATATTTTATTAAATGATAAATTTTATTGTTACCAAAATCATCAAGCAGAAATTTATTAAAAAATTCCACTAAAATTTCTAAAGTTTTTTCTATATTTTTACTTAATCATTATTCCTACTGTTAAACATTGTTAATTAAGAATGTAATGAAGTAATATATCACGCGCGCGTGATTTGTGTGGTACCATGATTTAAAATATCATAAAAGGAATATTTCCATTTACGTCGAAGAAAAGCTATATAATAACTTTTGGAGTGAGGTGGACGGATATCCCTGGACAATGCCCCTTAGCTTTAAATAGTTATTAATTTGCAAATATTTCATTTAAACTATAAATATATTGTGAAACTAGCAAGAAATAGAAGCGGGATAACAATAGGCTGCTTCCAGTTAAAGTGCATAGGTTCTCTCAACATGAGTGTCTTTGATTAGTATGTAGGATAGAACCTGTTATATTTCTTTAACAAAAAAAATTTACTAACAAAGTATTGCCCTTAATTAGCATACATAGTGCAAAGATAACGCACATGTCATTGTAAAAATGGGCATTTAGATAATGCAATCTTGTCTAGAGAAAAATTCTAGACTTTAAAACTCATTTTCCCATAATTTTGTTTTTGAAATCCTCTTTAAAATAGTTGATTAAATTTCTTAATATTTTATATTGATTAAAATAAAGAATAATATTATTAACTATTCACAAAACTGTTAGTAGTTAAAGTGTTGAAGGTATTTTTTCATGTCTTAACATAAATATTACCGAATTCATATCCTAAAAAAGATAACAATCACAAATAGTACTATAATAACGATACAAAAATGAAAAACTGAAAATAATGTTTAATTGCACCTTAATTTAGAACGAACGCCATCACATGTTGGGTTATAGTTTGTTCCCATGGAGATCCGTGTAATACTATGGATAATTTGTATGTGATTATAAAAATTCACTAAGAGTCAGTAATACTGCTTAGAAAATAACTTTTGAAAGTTAATTTCAGTGATTGTTTTGATATTATATATAAAAACACACAAAAATTTGGCATCCAGTGGTCGTACTTTGAACTTTATTTTTATCTGAATGAAAATAAATTAATGTCATCAATTAAGCAATAATTACAATTATTCCTTTATGTTCAGCCCTAAACTTGATTAGCAAATTTTTATTTAAATTTTTTTTTAATTTTTTTGAAAATTTAATTTAAATTTTTGAGAATTTTAAAATGAATTAATTTAAAATTCTCAAGAAATTTAAAACAATATATTTCAAACTATACCCTTGCACTACAGTATTGTTCAATGATGAAATTTTAATGACATTATATTTCATTATGAATTTGATTCATTAGATCCTGTTTGTTTTTCTGCATATGTTTTCATCTGCTGATTTCTACAAACCACGGCAGTTAAACGTGGGAAAACACCTCGTAATTTCTAGATATATTCAAGTGAAGAGGTCGATACCTCTTCCAACAATTCCTCTCCAAAGACACTACAAAGATGGTAATAAATCGTTCGGCATTCCAAAGCAGAATAGACTCTCGGTTGTAGGTAAAACCAGATAACGAACTCGCATCTTTCTAGATAAGAAAATGGCTCTTACGTCTCTTACGTACAAAGATATTGCGATTCCATTTTCTGCGTTCACTTGTAACTTCATATTTCTGTCTTTAAAAGTTAAGTAGATCTTAAACACCGCGTAACTTATTAACCACATTCTAATGATAAAGACAGCATTTAAAGGCATTTTCTTTGGCACTTCATAATCCACACCAGAATAGGTAATACATAACGCTCATAAGCTTCTCAGCATGATGATCAACAAGTGGAGCAAATATCAAACCTATTACCTTCTGGATTCCAGAATCACATTTTTTCCTTCCATGCTATCACAGCCTCTGCTTTGCGACAAGTTTAAAGTGACATAAGTTTACAAATAACAATAGTGTAAGCGTTGTTTATGTCTACAAAACGAAAAATAACTATTTTTATGTTTTTCTACCTTACTGCGTATGTGGTGTCACGGGATCGTTTCTTTGTTCTACGAAACAGATAAAGAAATATTTTCAGATACGGTTATCGCGTTTCTGTTTTCTTTCTTAACCCATGTCTTTAAGCGGTGCGAAGTCGCTTTGCATGTGGCTCATTCATTCATGCCCCTTTCATGAGTTTTGAAAACGGTTTTGTTGGTAAGAAAACTTCTGTGACACTTTACGGCACGCAGCAGTCTCTTTCTGCCTTTGTGCACGCTCTTTGTTGCCACTTGCGGAACAGGAAATATGAGAATCTTCACCGAATTCCGTGCATGACATGAGATGGGCGCATCCCTCTTTCGAGCAATAAAAAAGGAATTCACATTTCATTAAAAATGATTTTTTTTTTTCTTTACTTTTTCGCTATTTCCTTCATTTTTCAGCTACGTTAAACGAGGCCGAAGATTCCAGCGAACTAGTGTGCATTTTTCTCACTAAAGAAGAAAATGTATTATGATAAAAAGTTTACAAAGAATACCTCTTATTCTTTTACACTCAGATGAATCATGAAATGTAAGAAAGATTAAACTAAAAATATAATATATGTGATGAAATGACAGTCATTGGGGTTATTGTTTAATTTACATACTGACCTCGATGTATAATTCCCTCAGTGATTTGTTTAGGCATAAGTTTAACATGTTATAAATTATGATTTACTCTTTTTTGAATTCTGTTTAAGGAATCAACATGTTTAACATGAATTTTACATTATGTCAATGAAAAAAATATTTTCTACCTTGGACGTAGGTGTTAGAGAATCCAATTTAAACTAGAGATGCAGATCGTTTCCTCCCTTATGATCAAGGCGTGAGTATAGAGAGATAAAAAATTTAGGGTTTATCAAATTGAAATCTATCTCAGCTTAAAATTATTTGTAAGATGAGATTCTATAGAAATAAGTGAAAGCGTTTTTAGATGCACAATATTTTTGTTGTATTGTTGATTTTTATGCATTGAAATATTGATGAATATCAATAATTCAATACATCGATACACATGCCATGCTTTCCCGTAAAATTACGATGAAAGTAAAACGCTAATCACTGCACCACATAATTATATTTGACCATAGATCGCGTTTAAAGTTATAGAGATAACAATTTCACAATGTTGTTCTAATATTATAAATTTCCTAATAGATCCACTAAAAGTTTATTTCTCTTATTATTCATTAACACAAGATCATAACAAATTTAATAAGGATTACAGGTTCTCGGATATTTTCGTGAAATTGATAAGCGAATAGGCACATTTTACGTGGATTCGTACTTAAGTGTTTCGCTTTAAGTGGCGCAGCAATCGCCGTTCTGACCTTCGGTTCAGCGATTCGTGAATTCGAATTTCACCTCGGATTTGGATGGTTGTAGTGATTTGGAATATACTTCAAATTGTAAGTCTCGGTAACTAGCTCTTGTGTCCAAAAAATAATTACCATCGAGCAAAAAACAAATCAATCGAGCCCAATTAAGAATTCTGGAGATCTCTGAGGCCAAAATCCCGATATCCATCCGATTTTTGTCTAGAATTCTAAGAAACAGTCTGATCATATAATTACAGAATTTATTATTCTGAAAATTTCCTCGGTGGCAACAATCTATTCAAATGATTTTAAGTCGATTATGGTTACCCGTTTCATGTTGGCTCATTATTAAATTTCAATACCTTCTATTGGAGAAATTTAAGTGTTTTAACACCTTGTTCTATTTTTTCTAATAACTTTTCTAATATATAAAAAAATAATTTTCTGTACAAAAATATACAAAAATTTAGTTCATTATTCCATACACATGATACTTAAATGAGACTTATAAAAATCAAACTATTTAAATTTATAAATGAAAAGCAATATGAATATATTTAAACATATAATGATTATTTGATGTAATTATAATATTTTTAAAATTTCCACACTTAAATTTAATAAATTTTGATGGCATCATTTTGTAAAGAAATGTTTATTGACACTAATTTGTGTATAATTGTAATTGAAAACTATCAATTTAAATAAATTAATTAGCGCTAAATATTTTAGCTAATTAATTTATTAAAATAGCAATAAGAGTGTCTCAAAAACTATAATGATATGATAAATGATTTCTATAAATATTGCGTAAGTGTTATGAGCAAAATTCTTTTCTACATTATTACATTTTTTGTATAGATAGAATATTTTTTCTTCCGATTTTAAAAGAACAATGATTATAATCGCGAACCCAAATACGAGACATGTCCTTTAAATTCACTTGAAAATTTATTTCGACATATAAAGTATGTTAAAGTAAATCTTGCTTCATTACTATGAAACGAGAACTTTCCTTCTGTTTCTCATGTTCTGAAGTGATAAGATATTAAGATTAAATTAATTTATTCGTCTAGTCATTAAACAGAGCATATTTATTGGCTTGTGTTCTAAAAAACTTCCTGTTGCGCGTCATGCTGAAACGACACGTGCATTAAAAGAACAATTAATTGCATAACCGTGCTACAGTTATCCTTCATTGTTAGAATCAATGGCTCTTTTTCTCTGTTCAAAAATAAAATACTTCATATTATCTACTAAGAAATTAGTTGTTCTACATATTGTTCCGTTCGATAATTTTGAACGGAAATAAAAGTTGTGAGAACAATTCGAGATGACCACAAAGACTCCTCGTTCTTTCCGGATATATTATCAGATTGGTCAAGTTAGCTTTTATTGTTTCTTGTTCTGCCGACAGGAACATGGAGAGACATTGTAACTAATTTTCTTATCGTCTGCGAGTCATTTATAATGAACACTTCTACTTCAACTGAAGGTAATCGAAATTTTAATTTTATCTCTTTCGAATATTGAGTCGTTGGCACAGATTGATTCGAACATCACGATTTTAGGTTTCGATAACTGAGTAGTGAAAGCTGATTTGAAACTGAATTGGATTTCCGAATTCCACTTCTTAGTTGTTCTTCCAGTTTGTGAAATTTCGTGTCGAATTAGAGTAATTCTATCTTTGTTTTAATCTTCACTTCAATAAACTGTTCAAACAAAATAGAATAAAATATATTTGAAAGCAGAATAAGCTGAAAATTCATTGACATTTAAAAATTCATTGAGAATACAATATTAAAGAACTTATAATGTATATATTTCTTAGTTTGAATTTAAATTCAAATTTTTCACAATTATTTGTTTTAATTCTTAATTGAAAAAAAGAATAATTCATGAGTAATGATTGCTATTTTAGCTTTTCATAATCAACATAACGTTTACCTTTCATAATGTATACAACTTTTATGACACTTTTGCAAGTATGCTGATTGGTTTTTGTTCGGATTTTTTACATTTTGCTTAGTATATTCTTTATAAACTACAGTAATATTTGAAAAAGGTGTAGCAATTTTCTTTATTTGAATTTTACATACTTACATCCTTTTTAAGGTATTACTAAAGATCAATTGCAATTATTAATAAAAGTTCCTGCAATTTTTATTAAGTTATTCGATAAATTCTATACATACGTGAACTAGATGCAGAATAATGTTCTGCGTTTTTCCTGGAATGGGATAAAAATTTAGGGAAAAAGTTATATCTAACTTACAGATTTCGTTTGTCATTACTATATCTCAAAATTAGTATTTCTTCAGTTAAAGATTAATCTTTATCACAATAATTCGTACTACAGCTTAAGTGAAACGTAAACACAGATACTTTAAAAAACTTTTGCCAAAATTATTAAATTTTATCAATCTTTTATAAAGATATATAAGTTTAAATGAAAATAATGAAAGCACATTTTAAAAAGATATTTCTATTTCTCTTACATTAAATGCAAAAATTCTCTTCTGAATTTTCTTCTGATGAGTAAGTATTCTAAATGTTAATTATGAATTGTTCCTAAAAGTTCAGAATAATCTCCGAAAAATATGTTCCAAATTTGAATATCTATTTTTGTATAGATATTTTATTCTCTTTTATAAACGGAATTTCACATTTAATGCCGCTAATAAATTTTGGAACAAACTATGGATTCTAATAATATGCCTTATAATGAAATAATACACACACATACATTTTGGAAAGAATCATGATATTAAGCAAAATAATTTTCCAGGAGAAAATATAAACTTTAGATTAAAATTATAATCGGGATTCTTTTATGTATATAATAAAAAACAATATCACACAAATATTTTTCACAAAATCATTTCGGTTAATGTCTTTTTTTTTTTTTTTTCGAAAGAAAGGGGAAAAACATGATTTTCATATTTTAATGACAGCATTTGACGTCAGAAATTGGATTACGTCCCTTGTCATTACAGATAAGGGTACTTTTATGTCTTCTTCTGTCACAATAATTAGACTCTTTTCGTCAGAAATAATGAAATGAACAATAAAAGAGTTATGCCTATTCGAACTGTAACAAAAATAAATCAGCTAATTTTCGTTACACCACAACAGAGCATGCGCAATATTTTATCTTTATCCTTTCATTTCTCATTTTTTCAATGGCATGGAGAGAAGAGTAGACTTTTCTCATAAGTATATAAATAAGAGAGAAAATAAAAAATAAGCTAGCTATAGAATAAATAAAAGTTCTGACTGACATATTCTCCCGAAAATTTTAGAAACTATTTCACATTTCGTAAAAATGCAGATTTATTGCTGATCTTATTTGTTTTTTATCAAATTAAATACATTCATATATATTCAATTCAACAGCTTAAATACAAATATATTTTGATGTTAAAAAATTTAGTTTTAGATTAGTTATCAGCTGACTATTCATTCATTTTTTTTCTCATTTCAATACCTTTTTGCATGCATATCTATCTCCGCTCTCCTAAAAAGGGCATATACTGACAACATTTAAACTGTATGAGCAACTTCTTTTTCACATATCTAGTAGTTTATTTAAACCATCTTTCTAATTTTGAAAGATGGTGTAAAACTTTATCAAAGGTTCAGTTTTTCTTCATCATAAATCGTAGTTTCTAAAAAGAGCCACATGTTTCTTTCTACTCGAAATGTCCTAACTACTTCAAAATTTTCAGTGAAATTTAAATGAAGATTATCGACAATTTTACTGTAGGAAAACACGAAAATTTGATGACAATATTTCTTAAGTGTTTGAACTTGATCCACAGCCATCCTCAGTGTAGTATTAGATTTGATTATATCATTATCTTGTAACAATGAGATTAAAATATGGAGAATATAACGAAGTGTTTGTACCAGCAAATTCTTTTCATTGAGAAATATTTGAAAAAGTATACATATATGAATGATTTGAATTAATGAAAGTAGAATAATCTAATCTTTATCTTGTATAATAGAACACTATTCCATTCGTTAGAAAAATGTGTAATAGAAAGCATTGTGATTTAAAAATAAATATGGGCGAATTACTAGTCAATAATATTTATTAAAATTCGATTTATATGCAGATATTTCAGTGACATTTTGGACGTGAATGTTTATAGCGCTCCGGAATACCCCAGGTTTCGATTTAATTGGCCCTTGCTTACAGAAAATAGCTATTGAGCAATAGACATATAAAACCATTTTTAGCGAAAATGCCATGACGATGACGACTAAAAATGAGTTGAAATTTTTACCATTAGAAATTGCGAATAGTTTATATAGTTTATAATTAACGCGGTACGGAAGAAAAAAAACATTTTTATTGATTATTTTAACGTGAAAACATCAAATCGTTATTAACCGAACTGGTAAATGTAGTGGAAATCAAATAACACTTGAAGCTGTTTGTTTTTTTAACAGTCTAAAATATTTATATATTTCTTTGAATATACTATTGTAATGAAGATTTTAATGAGAATTTTATCATGGATTTAATCACGTGTGTAAAAACAAGAAGAAAATAAATTCTGAAAAATCTGTAGTACAAGTAAAAAAAAAAAACTGAACTGGGAATAATATATTTTGAAATAATTTGACTGTAGTATATTTTTTATCAGCCTGATGAAAAATTTTAAGAATCTTTTAATGACATGTTATTAAAGCTGCTGGCATTTTCGAGAAAAAATACTATGATAATCATAAAATCGCTATAACATCTCGAAAGACGTAAGATTCTTTTAATAATACGTTATAAAAGCTACTAGCATTTTCGAGAGAAAAAAAATATGAGAATCATAAAATCAGTATAACATCTTGATCAAATAATTTAACTGAAGGTTGATTTGAAAAAGAGATTTTTTTTTCTGGTTGAATGACTTGATTAAACCACAAATTGATTCTGACAGATGTTTCGTGGTTGATGTAAGCGCTTTTAGAATCTAAGTTTTAATTTACTCGGACTAATATGTTTATTTAATTATAAACATCACATCTTTTCTTCCGTTTGTATAAATTCTAACTTAAATTTAAAAATACTGAAAGATTTATTGAATTTGGATTTTCACAATTCGTAATTAATTTGAAAAAAATCGCTTTTAAATGAAGTTCGAATTTCATGAGAGGAAATTAGTTTTTAATGAATTTTATCTTTTTACACATAATATTAGGTTTTACATCAACTAACGAGATCAATATAAAATATTGTTTCTTCAAACATTCTTTGTTGGAGAAAAATTGTTGGGTACACATTAATTTCATAGCTGAAAAGAAGCAATTTCCAAATCCTGCATTCAGCATAATCTAATAAAAAGAAAGATCATAACTCTGAAACATCAACTGCGAACTTCTGAACAATCAGAAGGCGGATGTTGCAATTTGTCTTCTGCATAAAGATCTGCTTGATTACACTTTTAAAAGTTTTATGAGCTTACTTCTGAATTACACGTAAAAGAAATTTTCTCATCCGATGTCTCAAAAGTCTATATAACAATCTTTATTGATTTATTTACTGTATGGTATCCCAATTCAAGCAATTCGGGGGTTTGGTCCTCGGGCTGGACCAGGTTGATTCAGTCTTTCATCCTTTCAGTGGGCCGATAAAATTGAGTATCAAGCATGCTTGGGAATTAAATACTGAAGGTTTTTCATTAGGCTGACCATCTAATTGGGACTTATGATCGGCACCCTAGGGTTTTCGGTCAAGGAAACAGATATGGCCACTGTAGGCCTTGGCCCCCATATGAACTGTCGTGCTACTGAGTTTAGTTTAAGTTTAGTACCCCAGAGTTCTAGCCTACATATCAAACACAGAATATCACTAAAAATTTTGGAGACTTTTTCTAGAAATTTTTAACAGCTTTGCTACTATTGTGCACAATACGTGCATCCAAATACAAATGAATTTCTTTCAAATTTCATTACAGCATTTAAAAATAAATTATGTTTGATCTAATAATTTTATTATATTTTACCACAAATGATTATAAGTGAAGGCATTAAACTAGATCACTGATATCTGCGATGAAACAGTTAACTTATATTTAAACTTCCCTTAAACAATGTATCTACGAATCCCAAAATCTCATGAAATGTATAGCATCTATGTTTGAAAAATTACAGCAAATCATACAGTAAGCAATAATTTAATATTCAAGAGCTAAAGAGAATAAATATTGGTGAATTATATAAAATTTTTTCCAAGGTGTTTTATATTGTCATAACCGTCATTGAATTCATTAAAATTAATCCAATTTATCAAATCAGAACATATTATCATATAATTTCGACCTATTTACAAATCCCTAAATATCTTACATTTGTATAAACTTTCAGAAAACAAATATATAAATAAATAATGGCTCCAAGGTCCAATTTAACATAAAAAAAGCTAATATAATTCTGTACCATTTAGATCTAACGAGTGTAGTTAAGATTATTTATATTTTCGCAGTTAGTAACTACCGGTTTAATCAATAACTATGAGTGAAATGTTGGCTAGTGGTGATTAGTGATGTCCTTGCGTGTGTTACTTCAAGATGGAGCTGGCCAATTATGGCATTGGTCGGGCAGGTGCTCTATTAAAATAATGTGCGTTATGCCTTTTTTTTTTCTTCTTTCTTGAGATTATTCCCAGCAGTTCGTCATTACTGTTCGATTTCGACCTTCGACGTGCTAGGCTCCGCGGTGAACAACTCAAGTATTTCTTTCCGTTCCTGCTTTCTTATAACATTGAAGCATGCAATGTGTAATTTCAGCTAGGTTTGGAGGTCGTATTTAAGTAGGTTAAATTATGTTGGAGACAGAAATTCTGATAAATCCGTGTTTGTGTGAAAGATGTTATCCATTTAATTGGAAGTTATAATATTTTATAAATATTCGTTCTTACGATTAAAAACTGAAAGAATTGCTGCTTGAAAATTAAACTGTTATATATATATATATATATATATATATATATATATATATATATATAT
>JAPDSC010036827.1:21041-47165 GCA_026290005.1 Latrodectus geometricus
ATATATATATATATATATATATATATATATATATATATATATATATACAGGAATTAAACAATAATCTGACAGCAACTCATCTACAGTATTTTTCAAGCGTTACATATATTTATTTTATAAGCCTTTATTCAAAAAGTTTTTATTTTTATATAGATTTCAAATTAAAACTTTCTAAATATCTCAGGTGATTGGGTATGAAAGTAGCAAGTATAACTGAAGACAAAAAAAACAGCTTAATATTAATTATTATTATATATATGTTAACTATTATAATGTTAACCTAAAGTACTCACTCAAAACAGTTACTAAAAATAAAAATGTCATTAAGTTAATATTTTGTTTGTAAATTTTTAAAATATATTGCACATTTATATTTTAGAAATGAATTGTGCGAAATGAAACTATGAACTAGAGATTTTACCTTTTAAAAAATTCAAGAATAAGAATTTTAATGAATGGATTAAGTAAACACGTGTATTATTTTAAAATCAAAAGCTGGAGACAAAGACAGGAACATTAACCAGTTGCGTGACTTTTCACTTGTTTATGCAGGAAGAAATCAAGGTTTCAAAAAATGTAAAATAATCAGTTCAAAAATAAGAGAAGCTTCAAAGTTCTATTTCCAGTTTATAGCTGAGTAAATAAACCTATAATACTAATATGAGTTTTAATTTTAATTGATTTTAATGATGAAGGAATATGATGAATAACTTTTCTTATTGTTTTAAATTTTCATTGGTCTTACTAAGAGATGTAAATTTGTAAATTTAATATGCGTTATTTATAAATCCTATTTTGGTGCAAATTCATAAATTCAATCCAAATGGTAATTTGTAATTTCTTATAGAAAATCATATAATGATTTTCTATAAGAAATTACTATATAAATCCTTTTCTATATTCACAGAATACTTCTATACATTACCTCATTGTCGTTTCTTTTTATGTATTAGCCTTCTTTCGATATTTTAGGATTTATTCTTTCCATTCTATGCATTTATGCTATATTTAAGTATACCTCACATTTCTATGTTATAAAGGAGAAAAGTTTGTTTACTGTCCACGATTACCTAAGAAACTACTGAACCGATATGAAAAATGGTTTCATTGTTTAAGAACTTGTTTCTGCGATCAACAAACATATCAGTGACCCATATTATCTTTTTCGATCTTTAAAATAAAGTGAAATGTTTCGGTTAATCATAGTAGCTTGTGAAATCTGTACCTTCGCTTCTGCTGAATTCATTTGAAATTTTTTATAACTATTTGATTGATTTAAATTTTCTGTTTATATGACTGGAACTCCATTGTTTTCTTCCGATTTAAAGAAAATTTTACTTCTTTTTTAATATAAAACTCATTAACTGTTTATCTAGTAGTATTTCCATTCATTCTTGCTTGTAAGGAAATCTTTTCACCTTCTCAAGACGCTAAATATCATGACCTTCTATCAATATCTATTCCTTAATCCTATTTTTTCTCTTTCTTGCATAATTTGAAAACAAATAAAATGCAGACGATTTTGATGTTCTGTTTCAAAATTATTATTTATACTCATTTATTCCCATCTGTAGATAAAAATTTGTAATTATATTCAGCATAACTCATAAATTTGAATTAAAACTTCCAATAAGCTTACATTAAATTTGCATAAAAAATAAAGATTAACAAACTAATTTTGTTTATGAGCACACCCTACACATTCTATAACTTTAAATTTAAGTAATTATTTTTCGGAATTTATTAACTATATATTAATATTAATTTCTGTAAAATGTAGATCCTTTATTGATCCAATACTTGTTACTTTTTGAATCTTTAAATTTTAAACTTGATATCTTTTTATCAATAAGGGCCATATATATATAGATAGATAGATAGATATATATGTGTTTTCTGAATACTTTGATAATTAATAATAAATTAAAATATTTAATACTCGTCACTAAAGTTCGAATATGATATAAAATATGAGTTTTTTTTATATTGGAAATCAAAGTGTCCGTTAAGATTTTAATGAAGTGAAAATAATATTTGTCAATATGCACAAAATTTTCAAAATCATAAAAATAGTTATTATGGTTATTAAGAATAGTAAAAGTAACATTGAAATTTATTTAATTATATTAAAAATGTGTAATATTAAGAATCATTTCTTGAAATAAACTTATATCATTCATTATTAATATATTATATTTTTTAAAATTTTGTTGTAAAGTCTTTTACCCCTTACCAAAGAATCTGGCTCCTCACGACCTTGTATTATGACTATGTACACAAGGCCAGGAGAAAATAGTGGTGTAATTTAAAATTCAGAATATCGCCTTTAAAAGTTCCTATTATTTTTCATTTCATTCTCAAATCAATATTTCGAATTTTTTTTTTTTTTTTCATATTTTTCTCCAGATTAAACTCGTCCTACCAGTCGCACATCCCTGAGGATATCTTTGGCTTAAAAAATCTCTTTATCAAGAATTTTCATCGTAGAATTTTTTTACTGGTGAAAACCGGGCTTATTTTATATTTTAAAGAAATAATTTTATTGGCAATCACGAGGATTGTTATTTTTATCAGTATTGGCATTGGATTTAAATTGAACCATTTATATACAAAACGTGATGAATTGAATAAAGAAATCAGTGAAATAATAACAATTTTAATTTTATGAATCAAACCAAGAATTCCTAATTTATTTTACCTCCATAAGCCTCTTTTAAAAGAATGTTTTTCTTCATAGAATCCCTTTACATTTTTCTGCTTAGTATGAAAGACACAACATAATTATGCCTTATAATATGCAGAATTTTTTTAAAACTATAATAATTACTAATAAATATTTAAAAATGAAATTTGACCAAGAATTAGAAAAAAAGTTTGTTTTATCATTTTTAAACTCTTTCTTAAATTTATTAGCGACTCCCAAAAGATCATTTAAATTTTAGAGAACTTTTTAAAACTTTTATCGATCCCAGAGCCACCTGAATACCATTGAGGAACCAAGAATTAAATATTAATTAATAAAAAAAATAATGTTGCACAGTACAAGTAACTACACAAAACTTAAATTTTATAGATATATATAAATATAAATATTGAAATTTATACATTCTCTTTGTTTGATAATTTGAAGCTAGTTTTGAATTAATATTAATAATATTAGAGATCTGTCGAAATTGAATAGCGATATTTTGGCAAGAAACGATTCTATTAACATTTCCTTATTAGACCACTTACACATTTCACACTAAAACAGAGTTATATTCTCGTGTTAAATGACTGTCCAAAGCAATGGATTATAGACATGCAATGCAAGGTACTTGTGACTGCATAGACATAGCTTCTTCCACTTGATGTGCTTTTGAGGGCTTTCTATTTTCATTTCTACTGTCTTTACTTTTCTCATTCAGAATTTGTAATTACTACCACGTGTTCATGGTTAACGTCTCATTCCATTTAAAGAGAACTTGTGATGCAGGGTAATAATTCCGACTCCATAGAGAATCGTTTCACGCCGAACTGGTCAACCAGTCTTCCTCCCACAGTACCGCCGAAGAACACGTTTCGAAGAACTTCAGCACCTCATGCATGCACTCTTTATATTCATGTCTGCCCATTACAATTCCTTATTTAAACTGTCGTCGAGACAAAATAGTTTCTATGTTGACTCTTTCCAAAATTCTAATGTTACGGTTGCTTACTTGGTACAATCAGAATTTTAGAATTCTGGTGATATTTCCGTATCTTACAATGCAGAATGTCTATGAGAAAAAATTTTTCAGGAAATACTTCGGGAATATCCACATTAACTTGATATATGAAATAATTAATAAAAGCTTAAATTGAAAAAATTTCTGTAAAACAAACGAAATAACTCCGTTCTCGTAATTTTATATCAATAGTTGTTATAAAATTACAGCTTAAAAATTAACTTTTAATTAATGTGCACAAGTTCTAACAATACTCTGCAAAATTAATCTGCTACTTACAAAATCATAAAAGTGACATTTTCTTAAGTCATAGATATGTATATGATCAGAATATATATGTTATATATACAAAGTGTATGTATTATTCAAGAAGATTAAAAAATATATTTTATATTTTTATGATATTTATTTTATTATTTTTAATAAATTTAAAAATTTATTTGTAGAAACGAACATTTATAGCACACATAGTTCTTTAATATTTCTTGAGAATCATAATTAAAAGGGTTTTTTTTTTTAAAAATTTCTTTCGTTATTGTTCTGATTTTTTAGACACTTATAATTTACTTTCTATACTTATCAAATAAGATTAAAATATTTTAATATTTTTCAGCTAAATAAACTGTGATATTGAGTATATAAAATAACACTGATATTAATCTTTATACTGCTACTAAAACCGCGAATGTTAATATTACGAATGTTATCATATAATATGTCAAGAAATTCAACAGGAAGTAGAATATGAATTATTTGGTTTTGCTATCGGAAAATTTATGGATTGTATCGATTTTTATGAAGCGATATTTAAAATAATTTCATGTATTTCTATTCTTCTCTGTGGGTAACATCTTCCTCCTTTTTTTAAATTTATTTATTTTATTTTATTTATTTATTTATTTATTTTTTTTTTATCTTTCAAAATTTGAGAACAGACACTCTAAAATAATTCCACACGGACTTTGAAAATAAAAATAATACAAATAAAAAATTCTTTATGAGAAAAATGTCTTAAATGATATTTTTATCAATATATGTGATACAGATAGTTATTGAAATAATTGAAGCACTCTAGATATTGCCTTTAGAATGTATTACACATTGGGTTCGTCTAATAATCGACTCATAAGAGGGCTGACTAATATTCAGTTTATACCATTCGTCAGAAAGAGCTTGTGAAAATTGTAAAGATTCTCTAAAATATATCCATTACGATTTCATCACACTGAAATCAAAGATTATATAAGCCAAGGTAGGCACTTCATTTCTTCCTCAAGTTCATTAAGTCATGATTGGACAGGTCTCCCAGCATTATCATTCCGGAAAATGTAATTTACTGTAGGAAACAAACATTTCCGTTATAATATGAGACTGGTCATGTAAACTATTATATCATTTCCGTTATATTATGAGTGCTTGTAATTTAGAATACTACTTCTAAATTACAAAGATTTCTTTCCAGTAGCTTCCATCTAACTGGTATAGCCCAGCTCTGTGCTAGATACAAGGAGCTATGTTGGCACTGATTCACAATTACGCTATCAAAAATCCACAATATGGCTGTCTATAGCTTGATTTTTGCATCCATCAGCCATAGAAGGATGCTTCTTAACTTGATGGATGGGAAGGTATAATAATCATACGATCACACGTCTATGCAGTTAATTTCGAAACGTGCCTCTATCTAGCTAAGGGGAAAGTATATGAAAAGTTATTCGTCTAATTACATAGCGGTCTTCCACTTATCAATCAACCAAGTTTTGGGATCCACTGTAAACGGCACTTTGCATTAACATCTGACAAAACACTTAGGGATTGCAACAAAGCCGTACAGCCTGTTCTGTTTATGGATATGTTTCAAAATGATAGACACTGGAGAAACCAAGTGTTGATTAAAATCTGCAGTCTCTTGTTCTGCAATCATTTTTTTAGACGATATAATCCGTTACAATATCCTTGATTTCTTCCACTTAACTACTTCTTCCATCCACTATTTAGCTGTGCTTGGTTTGCAATGCTATGTAACACTGTGCCATGACTTTAGCACAACGCATGACTTTAGAAACAAACGCCTAAAAGCTGCGATATTTCAGGCATAGTTACTCCAGTTAGTAGGGCTACAATTTGTCCGTTTTAAAAGCTTAATGTATACAACTTTAAAAGCTTAAGATGTCTACAAATTTCTCAAAGTTACCACATATTATTAATAAAATTTTAATGTTTATGAAGCACATTTTAATATGTCCCTTTTTTACATGTGCTTCCATTATTTAATTTTTTCTATTATTCTATATTTTAAAAATTTATTTACGCAAATAAGCAAAGAATGTTTAACTTGTAAAAAATATCTTTTAAATGGACCGCTTTGAGTTAATAGAGTTAATTCAGCTAGACATTTGGCTTACATCTCTTTATTCTTAAAACTCTTACCTTGGCCTTGGCTTAGGTACGAGTTTTAAGAATAAAGAGAAGCTAAATTTTTTAATATTTATTAATTTAGTATTTAAAGGTCTCAAAATCTGGAATTCCAGCCATAATTTGTTAATTTGCTTAAAACGATTTTGATGTACTAACTAAAAACAGCAATTCTATCTTGTTCTTACCAAATATTTATTGAAAAGATCGTAAGAAATTTAATTTTTTGGTTGCAACATTGTGATCACTTTTTGCACACAAGGGCTAATTTGACTTAAGTATGTACAAGTTAAACAATCACAATATATCTTGATCTGATATGAAATTAAAAAATAATAAGTAGACTCCAACTGTCCATTATATCATGTGATAAAAATTCGGGATCTTGAAGTCTTAATTTAGAAGTTAATTGTTCTTCTTTTAATTTTAAAGTTAGTCATCAAATATTAATTGTTCTTTTTTTTACGACATATAAAAATTGTCAAAATATGATTAGCTGTGAAGATTTTAGAAAATCGAAATATTTAAATTTCAATTTTTCCAAGCAAGGGAATGGCAATTTTATGTATTGAATTTTGAGGAATAGAGAATGATGACAACAAACGTAATTTCAGAAAATTTTTCAGTGTTTTACATTGAAAGAACATGAACAGAGCTTTCTAATTTTAGATACATTTATTTCGATACATATTTTAAAATCAATTTTTACATACAAAGGACTAAATCCCTTTGTTTGGAAATAACAAATGCTTATAATTTCGTTACACCTGATAAAATTCATCATGTGCATCGATGTAATCTATTTTGCTCCACTTATTATTGTGCTGGTATCCAAATTTTTTCTTAAAATGAATATTTTTTCCTCAAAAGATAAAATATATCTAGGCAATAATTATTTTTCTAAATTTATGAAGTTTCGATTGTTTTGGTTTTTTTGAAATACATTATTTAACATTCTTTATTTTCATGCATTATCCTTGAATCGTATATATTATTCTTTACTCGTCCAGATTTTCTTATTCTATTCATGCATATAAAAATAAAGCCAAAAACAGTTGCCTCTCACGATGATAGCTTATGAAAATTCGAAGGCGTGAAATTCTGAAATATATTATTATTTTTTATCTAAATAATAAAGCAAATATCAACTTTTTCAAAAAAAAAAAAAAAAAAAAGACATTATTTAAATTGTAGACACATTCTAAGATATGGTTCTTAATCTTCATTAATTGTAAAAATCTACATAGTTTTTGTTGGTATTTCGCGATTATATTAGAGATCTAAAACCTCACAAAAAAATCAATGACGAATAATTCAAAATTGCATTTCCTTTAAGTGCAATGTAGCACATTAGGGTTAATATGATTTTCTTTCAAAAGCAGCTAAATAAGTTCACGTATGTAAATCGTTAACGTAGTTTGATTAATGAAAATTTACAGCCTTCCTGATTATGTTGAACAATTTTTTTGTTTTGTTTAAAGAATAGAAAGAATGGCAAAAAGTATATGTGTACAAAAAATTAATATTTTTAGTTAATTACAGTTTTGCCATTAGCTTGAATTACTAACAAAGAACGTTGTATATTAATTTAACTTTCCATTATAATAGTAAAATTTTGTATATATATATATATATATATATATATATTTGATTGATATTATGTAATTTTCCATGCAGTTAGAGTAGTGAATGAAATGTAAATTCATGTGAATGCGATGACACACTAAAATTTGTTAACTCCTGTTTTACGTATCCAGAATCATTCTCTGAATAAATCAAAAGTAGGAAGCAGAATACGCTTCTGGAATTTATTAAAAAAAATAATGCCACTCAGTGCTGCTACAGGAATATTATCTAAGAAGAAATGATGCTATTTGCAAATCAACTGTGATAAGAAATATTTCCCTGTATAAAAAATTTCCGTTGCAAAAAGATAATAATACATCGTTAAAGATAATCTTACAGAAACTTTTGAACTGAATTATTGAATTGTGAAAAATGGAAGAATTTTTTACCTACCATATAGTAACAGATTTCTATTTAAAATAATATGGAAAGAAAAATCAGTGAATTTTTTTGTAGTAAAGAAAATAAAAAAAATTAATAATCTATAATTTTAATCATTAATGTAATTGTTATTGAAATTCTCAAAAGTAGTTAAAAAAAATTCAAGAAGATAATTGAGTTATCCAAATTTTTCATGCATTGGTGTTTCTGTTATCAATAGCTTAAAACTTATTTAAGAAGTTCGACAAAATCTTAGATTCTTGTTTTAAAATTATTGTTCTATCTGTAATGCGTTTATTTAATTATCTTGGAAAATTTTAAGCAATATTTACAGAATCCTTTATTAATAAATGAATTAATTTGAGAATAAACATAATATCCAAAATGTTCAACATATATGTGTATATGCTTCAAAATAAAATTTTATGTAATGAAATTAATTATCTCTTTGAACTTTATCGTTAATAATTTAAAAATTATATTTTTCTTATAAAGCATATTGCATTTTTCATATTTGTTAAGGGTAATAACGCAATTTTTAGTTTAAATATAAAAACTGATCATTTTAAGTAAAAGGGTTGCCTTATTTTTTACTAAATAAAAAAATTAAAGGATAAAATTCATGAATGTTTTAAGATTTATTCTACTCATAGCAGTTAGTTATAAATTCATATAAGACAGTGAACATGATTTATTGTTCCCCGCGTTTCAACAAATTCCCCTGTCAAATGCATATTTAAATTACCCAATCCAATTTTATGTCGGTGTCAATCACCCTTAGCGGATATATGCAGTTGGCGCTCAAAAACTACCGATTCCGAAACGTCTCTATCCTCCGTGCTTATGGTTCATAAAAAAAAAAAAAGGTCTGCTAGGGGAAAAAGCCACATCACCTGGTATGATGACGTCACTCAATATTATTTCCCTTCCCCACACCCCTGGCCAATCAAAATCGTAGTCTTGTGTATACCTTCTCTCTCTCTCCTCTGTTGCTCAGACATTCGCTGATCCGACAAGACCGGTTTCACAACAGAAATATTCGAAAAAGCCAAGTGTTGTCGTCTTTCTTCTCTCCAAGAATAATATTAATAACAAGCTCGGGTATTCAAGTAATGTTGTCTCTTTGATCTCGTTTAAGAATTTTTCAATATTTGAAAAAAGCGCATTGCCATTCAGTATCTGGAATAATATCGCGAAGGATTTCCGGTATTTCAGGCTGAATATATGTCCACGTGCAGAGAAAGGAAAACACATCCGTAGTTAAAATATCGTCTGCTTTCAACGGTTGAAATTTTATTCCGTAGACGCAAGTTGCTTGTGTATGAATGGATTCACATTATGATTACAATGTTTGATTTGACTAAATATTCTATTCTACTGTGTCATCTAAAATGCAACAGCTATGTAATATGATAGATTCATCGGTTCTCTCTAGAATTTATCAATAGAAAATTGACATCCTGTTTCATATTGTCTGCTCTCTCGTCTGTGATATGCTGCATTAATAATAACTCCAAAAGGATTTAATTATTCAAATCGAAGTTCGTGTGACAATTTCGGTTGTTATTTTCTTCCAAGAAGAAGTTTTGTGGAATATGTAAAGGAGATCGTATTTTTTTCAAGTTATTTTCTTATTTCTAAAAGAATAATAATTATTTTGATTTATTAAAAAGTTTTAAAAATCCGGTAATGGAATTTTTATAATTTCTTATTAACTATATATTACAGTATTACACTGTACTTTTTTATATGTTGATAATTTTGTTTAAATATTCCAAAGACTTAAATTTAATATTTATGTATAATTATTTTAATTCTTGTTGAATACGTTACATTTAGTTTGTTTTAAATAGAACTTATTATTATATCGAAAGTTTCGATACTGTTAACATTTCTTCTTTGAATCTTCAAATTTTTATTGTTAAATTATTTGTAAATAAAAAATACCAGTACTCCATTAAAGTTATCATTTTATACTGATTATCGTATGAAAATAGTCCTTTCTCTGTCCATTAGAAAATTCGTCTGAAATATACCAGTCATTTTTGTAAATAAAAGAACAAATTTCACGCTAGTGAGTGGATGACGTGAAATATTTTCTAGCCATTCACGCGCTGAAGAAAGTTTCAGGGCCACGAGAGTATTTTAAAATACCTTTATTTTCTTTGGAAGTCGGTTATCACGTGACTCAAGCAACCTAGCGGAATTGGAATTTTGAGCGATAAGCAATAAATCTCTAGAGGGATTTAGCAAGAGGAGAGCAGACAGGAAAAACAAGCACAGAACCCCCTTTTCTTCGTTTTTATCAGGAGCTGAAGGGACTTAGCGAGTGTTACCAGCCAAAAGGCGACATAACACTATCGTCTTGAGACATCCGGCCGTCTGCGAGTCTGTGTTGAATGTCTTGAGAAGACCGGCAGCAAAGGAATTTTTTCATCGAGTGGTGCTATTTGTGGTGCGTGTAGCGAAACTTTTCCACGTGTTGTTCAGAGACACTCAACAGGTGTACTAATTTTGATTTAAAGCTGTGGAAATGTACCTTTGATTTAATTGAGTATCTTCTAAGCTGCTAAACATGGGCAATAGCTCTACAACAGTTTCTTTACAAGATACCTCTGAAAATGGACATCACAAGAAGATTTTTAAAAAGGTAAAATTCCACTTTTGTTTCATATTTGTTTCATAATTTTATATTTCATGGAGTGAAGTATTAAATTACAAATAAAAAATTCAAAATTACTAAAAACAATGAAATGTATATATTATTTCGCTAAGCTTTTAATCAATTTTATTTTTTTTAACTAATTTTATTATTAGAAATAATATATAGTTATAATTATTAGGAATAAAGCTTAATACACATATTATTTTCCAAATTGAATTATTAAATCTAATTTGTAGTTTAATTTGAACTTATTCAGTATAGTATGACTGTTTGATAAAGTATAATTCTTTTGAAAACTAAGTTTACTAACTCTGCCAAATAAACAAATATTAAATAATATATCTATAAATATTGAAAGATATATAAATATCAGTATTAAATATTTATAAAAACGCCAGTTTCGAATGGCCAATTTTTTGCAATGAATATTTATTACAGCATAATATATGATTATAAAAATAATATGCTGCTGCTTTGTAGAAATATAAATCACATTAATCTTATGAGAAATTTGATTCATTTGTTCGAAAAATGTATTTTTGATACGTCTGAAAGGAAAATTTGTAATGGAAATATGGTTAATTAACAAACATTTATTTTTTATTAAAAAAAAGTTTTTTTCCCCCCACATGATGTACAATGTAAATCAAGTTATTACGGTTTACTTGATGGTTGTTTTTTTTTTTTTATCATTGGGGGATATTTTAGCAATATTTTGTTCATTTATACTAACATAAAATATCAATTGGGTAGCTAGATCATTTATGCTGATAAAGTAATTTGTTGTAATAAATTGTTCTGACTAAAATTTAAAAACAATTTTAATCTCCGTTATAAAAATAAGCTTTTGATCATGTGACATAGTTTTAAAGAAATCCATGAAAGTTCAGTTCGTCTGAATAGCGAGTTTTAAATTTAAAATATTAAAAAAGAATCAATATATAAAAACTGGTGCATTCGAAAATAGGAAAATTGAGTAGAATCACTGTAAGCGGCAACCATGTGGAACATAAATCATTAAATATGGTTGTTGGCAAGAAATGTGACCCATGTTACTTAAAATGTTTTATTTTTATTTTAACTAAAACCATAACGATGTCACAAATGTATTTATTTACTTTTTATAGATTTGCTTTTTTTTTTTTTGTATATAATATATGCATTCATTGTCGGTGATGCAATTTAAAATGTTTTTTTGTCTCGTGTATTAACGTTTTTAGCAACATTAATTAATAAAAAAAGGTATTAAAATTTAATTTATTATTTTTAAATTTTTCCCATAGCAAAATTGATAAATATGGCAAACAAAAACTATTCCTGGTTTGAAAGAAACCAGGAATAGCTTGCTGATACTAATCAGTGGTTATCTTGTTAAATAAATAATACTTGGCAATGTTTTGGATTTGGCGATTATTTTGCCCTAAGGAAGAAATAAACAAATGTGAACTGAGAGTAATTCGATATGTTTCCTTAAATCCATAAATACGTGTTTTCTTGAGTAAATGAGTGTATGAAAATTTTATTGATTTTCATTGCCTAGAATTCACAAAAAATGAAATGTAATTATTGTACTTGGTGAAAATGTGCTTTAGGGCCCCTGCTTGACTCGTTTTCAGAAACGCCGATGCCATGGCAAAAATTCTACCGCTATTTCAAAGTGAAACTTTATTAGCGACCAATGAAAAAGCTAAAACAAAAGAGTAATTAATGAGCATGCTCTAAAAAACGCTTTGAATCCGTGAATTGGCGAAGAAGGGGACCTAAACCGCAATTTAACCCATTATTTTATTAGTTCTTATTTTCTCAGCAAACGTTAATAAGCATTGCATTGAGTCATTAGCTCTAAAAAGTTGCTAGGTGACATTTTCGGCAAGAAACTGCACTGTATCCTCGTTCACTTTTATCATGGAATTTTCCTGCATTTTTCACTATTTACTCATTTTCACTGAAAAGTTTGAGTACTAACAGCATAGCATTTGTAATTCTTTTATTTTATTTATTTTTTTTTGGATAAACAAAATATATTTCATTAAATATCCATTAAAAAAATAAAATAAATTGTTAACAAAATAAAAAAAGCAATATATCTTATAGTTAAGTGGCGATTGCAGTATATTTTAAATTCTTGGGTGATAATTTCCACTAATAATTTTCAATATGCGCTTAAAATGAATGTACCAAAAATTTTTTATCTACTTTAAATATGACCTATTAAAATTATTGAACAGTTCAAAGCAATTTTTAGATTCATGAGCATTTGTTATAAGAATAATTTAAAACGGTCAAGGATTATCGGAGGGGAGAAAACTCATCATCTAAGCCGTCGGATAAAGGAATGAAGGCCACAATAATTGACTGATACGAAGTTTATTAACTTTTATTCCACTTGAATGATTTTATACTAATCCTTAAATAATGATGTCTGCAGATTTTCTCATTATTAATACTTTAGCAGAATTCGAAATTGTTCTATTTATTGCAGTAATAATACCGTTTCAGACAGCTGCCAGTTCCTATTCCGACTGTTGAATATATCTTCTTCTGAAGGATTTACAATTTGATAACATATTATTACGCAATTGTGCTATGTAGTGATTCAAAGAAGATAATAGTTTCACCGTAACATGTGGGATATGCATTAGTATAATAGAATGAATTCACATTTATTTAATGAAAATTTTGGTTCTATTTAAAAAATTCGCGCTAATTCAATTCATTTTTATATTAAGTAAAATTCATAAAAGTTCAATACTGTTAAAAATGTACTTGTTAATATAAAATCGAACTGAAATTGTAACTTACGAAACATCATGTTTTCATTGAAATCTTTTTCAGTTTTAGAAAATATATATTAATGTTGAATATCCTTAGTCTTTCTTAAAATGAGACTGTAGTTAAGAATATCTTTATTTTTATTGGTCCAGTTGATTTTGTGTGATAATAAGCGAGAATTATTTAGTTTTTTATTTCCTAGAAAAATAATAACGAAAGTACTTTTGTAATAATATTTTTTTAGTATAATAAATGCTGTTTTGATTTGTAATCCAAATTTTTTATATTCATAATCTTAGAATTGATATGAGAATTTAAGAATCGTTTCGAATAATAACCAATATACTTGTTTGTAGTAAAATGTGCATTGATTGATGTTCTATTTAAAAATATGGGTGTATTGTCCGTAATCCATGTGAATATTTTAAATAAAAGAGATATTGTTTCTTGCAAAATTCACTCACGTTACATTCGAAAAATGTATTCCGTGTGTTAAATTCAGATGTGTGTGAAAGCTCTAAATTTATGACCCTGAAAATATTTGAATAGAATAAAGTACGTGTGTGATTTTGATGCTATAATTATTTTCTGAAATCTTGTTTCACAAAATAATTAAATACATTTGTGACATCAGAAAAATGTGAAACGTGGCGGGATTGGCTTATGGGAAAAAATATTGTAATATTTCAATTATAATATAAGTTCATTTACTTTTTTTTTTATAACTGTTTTAAAATAAGAATATTTTGTTTGATTTTGTTAATACCACCAATCAAAAGTTTCTCAATATTATTCTTAGCAATATGATGACAAAAACCATTATTTAAGTTAAAAAGTTTAACTATTTAATTCTGTGTTGAAAATGAAATAAAAAAATGAATGAAAATGTTCTTTTACAAGCTTTTTACTGTGCATACATATATCATGAGAATGTTATTATGATGAAGTTTTCTATATCGGGTTCATCGTAGACTAATGATAAGACAATTAATAATATAGAATGGTCTAATGACATAGAAAAGTCTTATGCTCGATCCCAGCCACTGTTAAATAATTTGAAAGGGATTTTGCTCTTCTTTTGGGTGCACTCTGCTGAGGTGGGTGCGTTGGAGTTTTCTGCGTTTCCTCTTTTGCAACTTGAGAAATAGACCAACTAACAATGAAAATTGCTTGCTGTAGGTAATTTAGGCGGTAGATTTTTTTTCTTTACATATATTATAAAAATAAAACATATTTTTAATGCAACTGAAAGAAAGGGCTGATGTTCTCTTGATACTATAAAAAAACATTAAAATTGTTCATATCCTCATCATACTGTATTAGATGCATACCTGACGCAATTTATATTTTATCACATAAATATTTGTATACAAAAAAAAAGTATTTGAAATTCTAATTATATTAATATTCTTTCTAAAGTGATTTTGTCGGTTACTTAAGTGAAACAAGTGTAGCCAGGGAATGAACTCAGATTTTTGTAGGATTTAGGTAAATTACTCAAGTTTTTAGAAGACGTGAAAAATTAAAAGTGGCACCTTTGGCATTTTGCCATACTTTTACAATTTTTTTTTTCAGGCGGTTGCATTCTCTGTTATGACTAAAGTTTTATTTTTACTCCGAAAGTGTGTTATTATTTCCACACAATATTTCGTGTTGATATGTGCCTAGACTGCCGACCTTGAATATTTTAATTATGTAATATTTTATCGTTTTTGGTGGAAAAGAATTTGCTTTTTAGAATGTTCGATTTCTGTTTAAATACTCTGTTTAAAATGTTTTGTTTTTTTAGTACTTCAAATAACTACAATAATTTAATGCTAGTTAAAGAAATAATTATATTTTATGTCGGCATTATTCATAATCACCATATTACTTTTTGATATTAGCATAATGGTATTGAATTAAAAATTATGTTAAGATGAATTCTTGAAATTAAGAATTCGTCTAATCATAACAAAAACTTTTATATTAAATATGAAGTTATGATGAATTTTTTTAAATGTGATTTATGGATCGTTCATTCAAACTCCTTTTATTTTTCTTATATATTTTTACCTTAAATTTGAATGTCATGACTTTCATACATTTTTTTGACTTAAATGTTATTTTAATTACGAGTAAGAAAGAATAAAATAATAAAAAAATACTTAAAATATATAAAAATAAATGTTTGCCATGAATTCGTAGATATTTTTTTGAATAGTAGAAAAAGTATTATTTTAATTGTAGATTTAAAATCATTATTTTATAATAACATATTGCTCAGAATCTGTATAAATATCATAAGATATTAAAATGCGTCCTTTAAATATTATATTTCTGATTCCAATTATAAACTTTATCAGAACATGTAATTCATAACTTCATATTTGCTAATTTTTAAACTAAACAAAATATTTCTATTTTTCCTCAGTAATGGGAAGCACTATTATTAAAAGAGAATACTTCAAAGTATTTCATAGCATATTAAGAAGCTGTTATTCTTGTAAAATCTAGAGGGAAAATTATGATAAAAATCAATAGATTGGAAGTTTCAATCGGTTATGACCTATATTTTTTTCACTTCCTCTACAAAAAACCCATTTATATTTCTTTTTATCTACTCTGGTTTTCCGCTTGTCGCATCTTTAAATAGATATTAGTTTTCATGTAGAAAAAATAATAATGTGACAAAACTTTCCTTCTTTTATGAGTGATAATCTTGAAAATTTTTCATTCATATCATCATGTCCTGCACCTATTGAATGAGAAAACACTAAACGTGAAGCTAAGAAATGGGCTTGAGATGTCCTCAAGGTTTGTCGAGTCAGCTGGACACTATGTCACGATTTCTTCCTCCTTCTGCACGTTCAACAAGATAGAGAAATATAAAAGGAACACGTTATTTAACGTATTCATTACGTTTAATCGCATGTCATGCTCATTAAATATGCTGACAGTTTCCATTTTATTTATGACAAATATATTCCATTCTTATAAATGTTTGAAAAATTTCTGGAAAATATTCCTTTGGCTTTTATTTTTATTGAATGCGAGGTGATAGTGTTTTTAAATATTTGCGAACATTTATAATGCTTTTAAAATTGTAGGTGGACTTAGAATTTCTTTTAAATGTTTATTTCTAAATATGATTATAGTTCTATACACTATTTATTATTCTTATTGATGAAAATTTATACTTTTCTAGTATGTTTTGCGTATATATATATATATATATATATATATATATATATATATATATTTTAACTCGATAAAAGTATAAAATGTAAAGCGTAAAAGTTTGTCTCGTTTTCCGTTATTCACTGTAGATTGCCTTAAAAATAAATTCCAATGTAAAAAGTATAATGAAACAAACTTTTATCTACATGAAACTTGCATGAGTTTCGTGTAGATTAACTATAAATTTATGATATTAAAAATAATAAAAATAGGAGATGTTATTGTTTCGGTTTTTAAAATTTATTTCGGTATTTATACTTTGTTTATTCCTTTTAGATTTGATAAAATATTTTAGACTGGTAATGGTTATTATGAATTTCCATTTCAATATCTCTCCCATCAGTATTGACATTTTAGAATAGAAATTAAAAAAAAAATATTTTTAAATTTTCATTCCTTAAAAAATTGCGAAATGATTTTTTCCCCCAACTATTTTTCTATATATATAAAAAAGAAATCTTCATAGTGGATGCAAAACTACTTTTAATTACATCTGCAATTATATACATTAGAAGATAAGGAACAAGACATTTCCAGTATAGCCTCTAGCTATTCGATTTTAAATTGAATGCAAATTAAATAATAAAAATTTGTATTACTGAAATGTATTTTCTATTATCTAAATCAAAAATGGTGCAACGGATGATGTTTCAATCCTTATAAAATTATTTCTTCATGTTTGCTGCAATAGGTAATGAACACTGGACTCTCGGACAGCTAGTAAAATCACAACTGTCGAAATAAAAAAATTAAAGTAATTTTATACAAAAATTCATTTCAAAAATGTGTTTTTTTTGGTCTAATTAAAACTGTTTAAGGAAAGAGAAACGAAAAAATGCAAGTGATACATAATTATTTTTATCGAACTTCATTCACAACCAGTAATTAGCGAATGAAACCAGTACTTCTTGTTCTCTTTCGATCATTCTTTTCCGTGTTCTTCAACAACTACGAAAATAAAATATTTCGATTTACAAAATTAAAATTAATTTCGAAGTAAAAATATGCTGGTAAAATTCAAAGTCCAAAAGACAGGATAATACAATTATTGATGTAATAAAGAGATTATTATTATGCTGTCATTAATTTCACTTCGGATTAAAAAACATGAAAACTATTTTGATTAATTTCTAATAATATTCAAGTATGGTATAAGAAATCCAAGAATTAGCTTTAACATTCAATCGCGAATAACCTAACAGTTGAAACCTGTTTTTGGGCATTTAAATATTCATCACGTGTTGCTTTCGGAAAAATTTTCATTAGATAGTAGGCTCTATTTGATAGTACACATATCACAAGGGCGAAAAACTTAAACGCTCCCATTTAGAAACACGTAGAAAGCAGTAGCGCAACACCCATCTCCCTTAATTCAACTGTGGTTGAGATCAAACCCAGGGCCTTCCATTCCAAAGAATGTGGTTTTGACACTATTCAATGGTGAACCCTATAAATTAATTCAAGTGTTATTACATATTTTTGTTTGTTTTTAAGCTAATAAAAAATTCATATAGTGTACATTTTTTACATATGACTAACTTTAAATTACAATTTAAATTTAAGTATTCTTTCTTTTTTTGCAAAATGAGAAAAAAAATAAATTATAATCATCGTAGGAACGCATTTTTTTCGTTAATAGACAGTATACATACACAAAATACATATTTATTATCATTTAAATACTTTGATATTCTTTTAAATTTAACTTTTTAAATTTATTACTAAGACTTAAGTAATCGTTTAAATTTTACTGTGCTTGATTTGAGAACCAATTTTGAGAAATTTAATTTGATCGAAGAATTGAATTTTTATACGAAAATTATTTTACAGAAATTAAAAAAACAATTCCTTAAATATATTTTACTAAATATAATATCGTAGTTTAATAGTATTAGATTCAATTTTTGTGTTTACACAAAAGATTTTATTGCTACGTATTTGTATATCGAATACAATTTGCCTTTAAATAATTTTCTCGTACAACAAAACTATGTCGCTACTGCTTTGTATTTAATGTTAAATTTTATGGAATAAATATTTTAATAAATTAATTAAAAAATATAAATAATAAAAAATAGCTTTAGTGGAGAGTATTCCGAGTTCTGTTCTTGAAATGGTTTACAAACAATTTAATTTTAAAATAACATAATAAATGAAATGTCATTTAAAAATGAAATTAATACAATATATATTCTTATTATAATTACATGCAATAATTAAACTTGCAAAATTTAAAAACAATAATTTTCTACAATTGTGGCCTTACTCCAGCTTTCATGTTATCTGGATAGTATACAAATAATTTAAATTTGCTTATTTTCTTTTAAAATAGAATCGAATAGATTTGGTTTTATATGTATGTTTTTAATATATATGATCGTGTATACTAAGGTCAAAATATGTTATGTTTGTGTTTCCAAAGAAAGATTGGAGCTAAATTCAAATTTATGCAACTCGCTGTGAGGCGAATAAGAGTGTATCTCTTGACAAAGTACAAGCTTATTATGCTAGAAAAAGTCGCTAGTGTAGTATTGGAAATCTTTACTCATTTATCTAATCACGATCTTAAAGTATTCCATCGACACCGCTTAGACATCGTATCGCGTTGCTAACTATAGGAAACAAATGATATCTTTAAATGATCATTCGAACTGTATGTTTAACTGAATCATTATTTACGGATAGATAAAATTACTCAGACAATATACATTATTTCTAAAAATTTAGAGTGCGTTTGTTATGTCACAATTTCATCTCTACTACAAACACAAATTTAATGCGAAAAATTCAAACAAATCATTAGTTGATTGCAAAAACAAATAAATTGTTATTGTATTGCACAATCACGAAATTTGTCTTTAGTTTGATTGGATGTTCCATTTTGCTTGCTCATTTTTTAATTTCTTTATTGAAAAGAACAATTTTCTCAAACATAAGAATTAAAAATGTTTTTTAATTTTGAGGTTTTTTGTAAAACGGATTCAATCAACCTTCCTCATTCTTAATTATTTCTTGTGTGTCCTCATTACTCACGGACTTTTTTAAAAAAAAAAAAAAAAAAAAAAAAAAAAAACCAGTATTAAAAGAATAAAATTGTTCACTTTCTTAATGAATGCCTCAAGACTCCCAGCCAAGAAACTGTCATTCATTTAGAACTGCGAAAACCCATATTCAAGCACTATCATTCTATCACGATCAACGTGAGCTTTCCATAATTGGTTTTCATGCTGGACTCCTGCTTGACGGCAGAGTGAAAGAAATAAAAACAAATATTAATATTTTGAACACTTGGCGTGAGGTTTATGACTTCTTCGCATTCAAATCTACAGAATTGATGATCTCCTAACGTATAGTAGATTCTATGGCAATTCTCTTGCGAAAACACGGAAGAGAATTGCCTTTAGAAATTGAACTTCAATGAAAAATGCATTCTTCATTTTTCCATTCGTGACAGTGCAAACTTAATTTTTTTCCTTTCTGAAGTTCATATTCTTTTTCAATGTTACTTTATGTCACAAGCGCATATAAAAAATATTATTTAAATAAATATTTCTATGAAATTTTTAGGATTGTCATTCTTTAAATTTCCAGGCCAGACGATTTTACTTATTTATTTTAGTATTTTAGGTATATGTGTTTGCCCACTTTTCAATAATTTGCACACGTAGGTTGATTCGATCAGTACATAATTCAAAATAGATTTAAAACAATTACAAGTATCTGCATTTAAAGTGGAAATCGAAAAGCTTTGAAATGAAGATTCGAACGAATTATTCAGTTAATAACTTAGCTTGTTATAAAGAAATACGCTTAATTATTTTATAATTCGTAGTTTAAATAAATAATTATGTAAAATTTGGGGGGAGGGTACGAAATTTGAATAAAAACAATAAAAATAAAAAAAATTTAAAGAAAACAATGTAATTTAATATAATGATAATAATATTAAAAGTGTAAAAAAGTGGAATCACACATTAAAAATTTTTTTTCTAGTTGAAATCATATTTTTGAATGTAAACATTTTAAATACGAATGCTTTGTATTATTTTTTCAATAGATCTTTGTAAATTTTTTAAAGGATTTACTTATTTTGTATATTTGAAAGATTTACTTGGAGAGAATTTATTAATATGCCATTCATAAAGATAATCTGTTTATGATCACATATTTTCTTCGTTTTTGAGAAAAATTCAGATTTTTCAAAATTTTACTAAAAGTGTTCAGTATTACTGGAACTCAGCATGAGAAAGAAACGAGAACAATTTTTTGTTCATTAAAAAAGTGCAAGAAAACCTATTATTAAGAATATATATGATTTATTATTAATTGATTAGTTTTCTTTAGCAATCGTGCCATGTGACTTTAACTAATCTATGTCAACATATGAGTTAAATTTTGTTGCTGAAAAATTTTATTTGTTCTTACAAGCTTTGTGTATGGAAAATGACTGACTTCAATTGAAATCAGGACTGCTAAAACTGTTCATGTTCGTACAGTCTGCTTGCTAATTTCATTTATAAACTGTTTTTTGAATAATATTTTTAGTTTTCTTTTTAGTTCTAGTTTTAAGAATTAAGAAAAATTCTGAAGCAGTTGCAGCAGCTAAAATAAGTAGCTATTCCTTTCATTCAGAAGTAATTCAACTAAACAGAAATCCTTTTGAAAAGATGGAATGTGGTGTTTCTTTTTATTTATAGGACGTAAATCAAGATTAAATTTCCGTTCTTATAAGGCTTATAAGTTATCGGGTGCAACGGAAGAAGCGAGGAGAGAAAATAATCGAATTGTCTGGATGCCACTGTGATCAGCAATATAAACGTGAAGTGGGAAGACTGACCACCCCGAAAATAATTTCAGACGGGGTATCCCCCTTTCGATCGATTAATCGTTCCTTCGCGGCAGAGCGTGTTCGAATGACTACTTTTACCATTTCTGTCTGTTGGCATAGATTTCGATAAACTGGCTACCCATGGTTCTGCAGTTAACGCCTGAATTAATAATAATTAAATAATATTTTAATCTTAATCATTTTTCTATTTGAAATTCACTAAACTATATTTTAAAGTGAAATAAAGTTAAATCTACGTAATGCGTCTTTGACTGCAAATTAATCTAATTTAAGTAACTATTTATAGTCTGTACTAGCTTTATAGCATAAAATATTTAAAATAATAATTCTGTATGTTTTTGTGGTTATTTAAAATCGTATTTGAAACATGACAAGTTATGGTATGCAACATAATTTTACTCAAACTTCCAGTAGTTACAAAAGCTTTTTCAGCTCAAGTAATGTTAATCATTCGATATATCTATGAAGAATTGTTCTTGTGATGATAAGAATGAAGCCATAAATTCTTATCTGACTTCACATGTAATAAAGTTAAATTACGTTATCTTCCTTCGTTCTTAAGAATGAACTCGTGAAAATCTTCCATTGATATCGTCTCTGGTGATCTTTCTCCTGTGTTTCATATCAGACATATCGGTAACTGGATTGGAAGGCAGCTGCTTTTAGTTCAAACCCTCCAAAGAGTATTCTTTACGTCATCTTGTTCATTTATCTTAAATAGCTATCATCTGGTGTACTGTACTTTAAATACTATGCTTATTTGGTGCTCAAATTGGGAAAATATTGTTGAACAACAATACTTGTTAACCCCAATAACTTGAGATTGAATGTATAATGCTATTTAATGCATTAAACCAATTCTGACACATCTGATAATTCTGGTTAACAAATTGATATGCAATTCATTTTCACCCTTTTTCTACTAAAAAGTTTCTATTATACATATATTAACATTTGTTGAAGTACAATGTACTAAATTTAACTTTACGATTTCAAAACTAACTTAATTTTGAAATTTTTATTATGATTATATCTGCGTGAATATCTATGATTAGATTACATTATTCTATTATATTACTTTTAATGGTTGCTATATATAGAAAACTAAGTTTATTAAAATCAGGTTTAAGTGAATTTTTTACCACAAAATTTGTTAATTAAAACGCATGCTTGCAGATAAAAAAGTCATTACTTCAATAGTTGTGTTAAAAAATTTATCAGTCTAAATAAATAATTAACTTTCTTGATAACAGTGTTATTTGGGCTCTTTGCTTGCTGTAATATTGGATTTGTTCAATTTGTTATCAAAAAAAGTAATTTTTTGTTTTCTTTATTAATTTTTTTTCAGAAATATTTTTGAAATGTTTTTAAAAGTACATAAGCATTTTAGAGTATGAAAACAAAGCCAAACTTTCTTATACATTAACTTTCAAAAATTTTTTATGATATTTTCTTTGTGATGTAACGTTGTTTTTAGTGCAAAAAAAATTGCTACAAATTATCTGCTATGTTTGAGATTAAATTCTTATGAGTTATGATAATAGATTTATTCTAATTTGAGTTTCTGAGATATTTTCGTCTTAAATAAATGTTTATTATTTAACTTTTAATGGGATATTTTTATTTATATTCTGTAAATTATAAATCTATATATAAACCTTATTGGGGGTATAAAATTATCTATAATATTGTTTGAACTGAAAGTAGTTGGTATTCTTTTACTCTTTTAGTTCTAATTTACGAAATAATTCATTGGATTAAAAAATTATCTTTCCATTTAAATGGGATAAAATTACTTTAATAATTAATTTTATGAATTTCTCATTTCTCTGTTTCATAAAGCAGTCATAATCGGATTATTAACGATCCATGAAGTGTTTAACAACATTTTTCACGTTTTCTAACGGTTCATAACATTTCCGGGCCATTGTACATTCATTCTAGGTACTGTCTCGCTCTGTAAAAGCATGTTTCTGCTATATTTGGAAACAGCACCATTTCTTATCACCTTCACTACACATGATGTTTTTGTTTCACCTAATAATTTTGATTTATCACTTTAAAATCATGATTGTGGTATGTGATATTTTAAATATTGTCTGCTTGGGCGATGGCGCACTAACACATAGGTAGTTATAAAAAAATGTCTATATGTTATCTATGAGGATTAGGATGTATTATGTATTTATGTAATACATTTGTGGAATTTTTATTTTGTCAAAACATTTTATCAGTAGAATTTTTTCACCCTATTTGCAAAAAATCGAAATACTTTCCCATCATTTTAACGAGATTTTTTTCAATAATTAAAATTTTTAATAAAAATGTACTATCATCAAAATTTGTCGCTGTTATTTTTCCTCCTCTTAATTCAGTTGCCCTCACATGACTGACCATTATTAATTTCTTGTTTCATTTTCATCACCAACTACTGACGTTGAAAATCTAGGATTAGTTTATTTTTTAAATGAAATATATGAACTTTACTATTAAATTGTAAGCAATATATAAATTCAGTAAAATATACTTTTTATATCAAGGATTGACCTCTACCAAATGAAATATAATTAGAACATTTTCATAGTTCATATAAAAAAGAAATGAGCCTAATGAAAATAAATGAGATGTTTCACATAATTACCATTAAAATAAACAGTTATATCGGATAAAAAAATCTGACTTAACACGAAATTTAATATGAGACACATTTATCGCATTATGCAAAAAAGAAATTAATAAAATATAAGACATATTTTTAACTACAAATGTTGCTGCAGTTATAATTACGATAGATAGTGCTATTTTACTTATAATTTTATAATTGCTACATGCTTAGTATTATTAATTTAGTTACCTCTTATTGTAATCATGTAATTGACTTTTGTAAATCACGTACTAAATATAATTTTTAAAAATGTTACAGAAAAAAAGACGAATACGAACAAGATTTTTGAAATTGGATTTCGAATGATGTGTTATATCTTTAAAACATTTTAAAGCGATTGAATATGAGTGACGGTAACATATCAAACTTAATATAATTTATCCATATTTGTTTCCCGTCAAGCATTTCATCATTCCATGAATAACTTATTACATTTTATTGCATTCCACTTATTACAACCAAGACCTATTTTCTGCTGCTGGTTCATTTTGTATCGATTAAATATTCTATTTAGATAACCGTGACACATTAAAAATCCCCGCCTTCACTCTCTTCTTGCTCTCTGCCCATGTAATAAAAACACACCTAATATATAATTTGAAATTAGATTACTGTTATAACTATGAAATATTTAAATATCTTAAATCTACTAATAAAAATATCTTATGAGTTGATTTTTGTTTTTAACTTAATTAATTATTACTTTTTATTTTAAATGAAATAAGCGAAGCCAGATTTTCTATAAGAAATCTTTAAACTATCGTATAACACGACATATCGTACCTGTTTATATAAAATGACAGAGTTGAAGAGCGTAAAATAAACATTTAATTTAAATTGTCCAGAGACGCAGTGCTTAAAATATGATAATGCATACTAAAAACAATTTTAACCATAAGGATGTTTTTGGTAACAAACTCTTCAATCAGTGAAAATTCTCACATTGTTCATTACTTAAGTATGCTTGTCGGAAAATTCTAAATATTTCTGGAGAAAAGTTATTTGTTTTTGAAGTGCTCAACTTGTCGAGTATTTTTAACAATACCGAATATTTCAAATTAACCTGTCAGTTTTACCTTTCATTAATGAGAAATTTCAGCTATTTCATAACTGAATGGTTAATATTTTATGCGTAAGTTTAATTACATGATTCGGGCATAAATGTTCTTTCGAAATTCAGAGACCTAGTCTAATCAACTCTTATATGTGTAAAGGATCATGGAGTAACAACTTTTAAGAAAGTCTTCATAAAAAAATAACATTCAATCATCAAAGAACGAGTTTTATTTTTGAAAGTTATGTTTGAAATTTCCTAATCTAATCCTTAATAATTGCTTAATATTACTACTGACAAAAGTTTTCTTAAGCATTATCGGAAAATTTCATTTAAGATATACCAGCGCATTTTTTCTTCTATATTTTGGCATAGAAATAATTACCACTTAGTCCGAATATTTCGTCTTCAGTGAAATTTTGTTTTTAGTCTGTTTGCTAATTTTTGTACGTGTGGGAAATTCAACGATACTTGTAGTCATTCATGATCACGTAAACATGAAATAATAGAAAAAAGGTGTTGTATGTGTGTATATAGCATTGATTTTTCGTTCATCGATATTTTGGCACATTCAAATCATAATTAAACCTATTTAAATTTTATTTACAAAATATAAACATAATTATTGCTCCATTGTAAAAAGTTTTCATGACTATTTAAAGTATACTTAATTGATTGATTACTTGCAAGTATATATAAGCATATATATAGCTATATATAAATATATATAAATCTATTTACATATAATTATATATATATATATATATATAT